>CATIWF010066038.1:0-55648 GCA_949630135.1 Balakata baccata
CTTCAAGCTCCTTTCTTCCACCTAAAACCTAAAATCATGAAAAACACAATTAGATATCAAATTTATCTATAAATCACATAAAAACAAAAAAACTAAACAACTAAAAGCAACTATAAAACTATAACAAATATGAACACATCAGAAGTACAGACCGAAAAATACATATCTAGACTGGGAAAGATTGCCTTTTGATTTTCCAAATTTCCAGAAGCAAAAGCAAACCGGAACATGCCCAGTCCCGATCGAGAATGTCAATTTCCAGATCGAGAGATGTTATGGTTCGTTCGAGAAAATCAAATGGACATGACTGTTGAAGAGTAAACTCTACTAAAGTATGCCACATCATTTGGAAGTCAAAACGACCAAGTCAAGCTGACCAATGTCCTAACCGGGAAGGGTTGTCTCGATCGGGAAGTATTTGAAGCCAGCAAACTCAAGTCCTTAGCTATAATATTATCGAACAAGTCCCAACCGGGAATATCATATAGGAACTAGCCGTTGGAGCCCTTAGCTAACCATAAGATGCCATGTGTCAAAATATGTCATTTTCCGATCGAGAAACCCATGCTTCCGACCAGGAACCCCTCTCTGCTAGCTGCATTAAATGCACTTGTAAGAGAATATTAGAAAGAGTAATGGCACCACTTTGTAACGTCTAATTAGTGAGTAATCAGTATAAATGCCCTACCAAAAGGCCATTTAAGATATCCAATAACTTTATAAGTGCTAGACTCTTGCAAATTTATTTTTCAATTTCTCTCATTAATTATTTTGTAAAGGTTTAAGTGTGAGCCCTAAACACTTAGGATTATCTTGAAATTGGGTAGTGTGAGCCAAATTACAAGGAATTGGTTGTTGTGTGAGCTATTAAAATACAAGAAAATTTTGGGTTGAGTTTTAGCCTTAATTGAAAATACCTAGTTAGGAGTGAGCTAGTTAAAACTCCATTGTAATTTAAGGATTAGATTAGTGAATACTCAATTGCGATTAGGGAGAGGAGTAGAGTTAGTTAGCACCAAACCTCTATAAAATTTTATGTGTCCATCTCTTCTAACCTTTATCTTTCTTTTATGTGCAAGAATTTTTAATTTCCCACCAATTCATTCCCCCTTCCCACCCGGCCCTCCTTTCTTAGTAATTGTCTGGACAACAGAAATGAATGGCTAACCTTTCTGGTGTCCAAGAGATATGTCTTCTCCTCTATATACCAGAGGAACTATTTAATACTATAGATAAAAACTATATTAGTACTGTCACCACATAACTGATTCACCCACCGTTGTTAGCAGCCTAGTAGGTGGCAGAACCAATCGACGATCCCACAATCAGCACCAATAATCCAGTGACCTTATTTCTATCAGAATCTGGTGTCTCATTAGTGATATAGTGTTGTCTCACTAACAGTGAAATAGCTATAACTAAAAAGATGAGAAAGGTTTTAATAATCCTTCGGTGACATAGTATCCACCTTTAATAAAGCATCAGAAGGTGCTCTCTTATGAAGGTCGCTCTACTCCAATTGGAACATCAAAGAAACCCAATAAGTCTCCAGATGTAATGCCCGCTAATTAGGGCTTAGTTAGAATAAGCATGTGAGTAATATATAGAAACCACGTGAAAAACATTAGAAATAAAATTTAATAATTGATTAAATTGGAAATTAAAATAAATTAAATTAATTGACATATTTAATTTGATTAAATTATATCGCGTGATTAAATTATATTTTAGTAAAGACTAGTGAAACCAAATATATGTAAAAATGTGGAAATAATAATAATAAAGAAAAAAATAGGTTGGTACAAAATATTTAAAAAAAAGAAAAGAAAAGAGAGGGTACATAAATTGAAAAAAAAAATTGCACAGGAACGAGTAAGTCAGTGGAAAGGATTTTTGGTTTAAATAGGGTTGGTTCTATACATTTCTATCATCTTTACTCCATTCTTCTTCTTCCCAACAACTATTCTCCATTAATTCATCCTATCACTCAAAAATTTATATCAAAATCACTTCAAAATAATTTGTTCTTGGTAAGTGATCTCTCCACTTGTTCTTATGTTGTTTGGTGTTGTTACTGTTATATTAAGGCAGTATATTGCACCCAAATTTTGATGACCATAAATTCTAATTTTGAAGAAATTATAAACATAAAATTTGTAGATTTATGTCTATATAAATAATTTTTTAAGATTTGATCTATAGGAAGAGATAAGAATAATTGAAAGAGACTGGGTCAAGATTGAAAATTAGCTAGTTAACCTACATTTTTGCTTCCTTTTTAATATGATGTAGGTCGTATTTGAGGAAACTCAAAACATGGAAATTGTAGCCCTATGTTATCTAGTTGTGTATTGATTTATGGTAAAAGGAATCATGATTGTTCTTAGGTTGAGCCGCTTCCTTACACCTGTGCAACTTTAGCAATTTCGTCCTCAATTTTGAATTATTTGTAGACTGAATTGACCAAAGCACAAAACAAAAATGTTTTAGGTATATATCTTAGCTAAACTCTGATAAAAGTTTTAACTTAAATAGTTGTGTATTTTGTGATTTATGACTAGAAGAATGGAGATGGGTCGGGTGGTTACCTTATGCTGGATCAGTTACATTATTTCTATTGATTAAGGATCGTAAAGATCAAAATGGTAAAAGTGGTAAACATGGAAAATTTTTCAAATTGTACTCTTTAAGTATCTATAAAATTTCATAATAATATAATTTACACGTAGAAAGATACAAATTTTTAAAAATAGTATATCGAAACTGTCTATTGGTAGGAAATAGGGTAAATTTTGAAAATGTACAAAAAATTGTGTAATGCTTCAAAATTATAAAATTTGAATATGTCATAGTAATATTTATTAAACTTAATTAGAAATAAGAATTATATAAATTGGACATGTATAGTAAAATTTATAGAGTCAATAGTCCTAAAAGGTCATAGTGCCCTTATGTTAAATTTTAGTTATTTATTTATATCATATTAAGAATAAGTATTCTAACAAAGTATTGATCAATTATATTTTCAAATCAGACTCATAAAAAGTTGGAGATCTCCAAGAGTAGACAAGTTTCACAATATTGAATTTTGTAAAGTTCTATAGAGGTGTGTACATATGCGCATTTTAGTTCGCTCTTATTGCATGTTTGTGTGTTGATTGATTAATTTGTATGCTTTAAAAATAAAATTGTGTAATATGGTATGTTTGTGAATACATGATGGACATGAGTTGATAACGGTTTTATATGCCCAATTCTCAACTTGTGGACTAATTTAGGATATATGGTGCACTATTAAGAGGATTTACGGTACCGAACTAGATATGACTTGAAAGGACAAGGTAGCTTAAGCTCAGGTATGAGCGCCTTTGATCCCAAGATGCTAGTACTTATTTATTATCATGTCAAGTTAGTTTAAGCTCGGGTATAAGCGCTCTTGACTTGAAATTATAGTGAGTAGGGTAGCTTAAGCTCGGGTATGAGCACTCCTACTTCACACCCCATATTTGAATAGTTCAAGAATGAGATTTGGACTAATTAATCTAAAATGGAAAATGGAAATTAGTTAAATGATATAGGAAAAATGTGAATTGTCTATATGAGTTGACATGATATGAGTTATGTGTTCTTAATATAGTAAGCCAACTGAATAATTGAATTATATGTTAATATATATTGGAATGTTTGTTTTTTTATGACATATATAATATATTATTATGAATCATTTCATGACATGCATTTGTGTGACTAGGTGTGAGAATTTTAATGCTTATATATACCACTAAGTCAGAAAACGACTTAGCGTGTGGGTTCCCTGCATACAGGTGTTGAAGCTGGTAAAGTGTAGATTGTATATTTCAAATTGGTCAAGAGAAGAAGTCAAAGCCCATGTCAAAGAAGATACTAAGACCGACTTATGGGTCAGTTATTTTGTACTTTTATTTTTAGTTTTAATCATGCATATGAGTAGATAACACGTTTCGTTTATGTATTAAGAGATATTTGGTTTATTGTAAATATTTAATATGTGAATGATAATTATAATCAGTGATATGTATGGATGTGAAATGATGATGTGTAATAAAACAAACTAAAAGAAATATGCCTAATCTGATAAATGATATATTCATATAAATAAAATTAATAATTAAAAAGATTTCAGTTCAAACAAGTTAATTTAGTTCGTCATGTGATATTCCACTTATATGGTAGGATTATTCCTATTATATAGGCGGGATGTCATACCAGTTGTGTTCAATCTGTGTCCCTCGCGTGTTTCAGCTATTTCTAAAGTTTTGATCTCATTTCCGATCAATAACACGCCACGTGTTGGATCCGACATGTATGAAACCATACTAGTTTATTGCTTAATGGTTTTTCAGCCTCATGAAAATCTATAATATATACTAAAGCTCCCCCTATTTGAGCGACAAAAATTTAGTTCCATCTTACTTGTCTCAATGTTAACAAATGTTATCCTATGTATCATCTTAAGAGTAATTTGTGGTTTCTCTCTCCCTTTTAAATTTATTAGCCACTATTGGTATTTTTATTATTTTTAGTTTACATATATTATTATGCATGGGAAAGTGGTGATTTACCATAAATAATTAGTTGAATGAATGTAATTTTAATTTTCAAAAATCTACATCTATGTGATTATTTCAGCTCTTTCTTAATAAAAATAATTTAATAATCAATACCAAACCCAAATTTAAAAAACAACACATAATTAAAACATCATAAATTATTGATAAAAATAATTTAATTATCAATACCAAATCCAAATATAGAAAACAACATAGAATTAAAATATGAAATGCCACTAAAAAAAGAATTTACAAGCTAAAAATGTATACCAATTTTAAAATATTTTTCTTTTAATATTATTTGTTATCAGAAAAGTTAATTTATTAAATATTAGAATAAGTATGTATAAAAATAAGCTACTTCAGCTTATGTAGTATTTATACATAGACATACATTGCTTCTGCATAGACATATATTATTACTACTATTTCAATTTCTTATTCACTTAATCATATTATTTTTATAATATGAATATTAAAATTCACAATACTCATATCAAAGAACATGAATCCATATTATTTTTTCAAAACCGAATTATGGAAATCATCCGAATTTTGTCATATATACAACCATATAATTGTTAACAATTATATGTATAAAATTAATTTTACTAAAAAAAATAGTTTTAATAAATGATAACATTGGAAATAAATTGTTAAATTTATGGATTGTGATCATTAAACCAAACATGAATTCAATGAAAATTATATCATTAATCTATTCATTTTATAGTCAAATTAAACAATAAAATGATTAGAATCTATAATTTTTATAATTTATAGATTTAAAATCCATAAATTTTATGAAATTTATGAATATTAAAATTCTTCAAGCCAAACAATGCCTTTATACTAAATTAGTGATAACTGAAAACCATTTTATTTATAATCTTCTCCCTTTGCTCCTTAAAATTTCATTATAAATATCTTTTGTTACACTAAAAGAAGCCAAATATTTTGAGAAATATTATAATCGCTCCATCTAAAAAAAGTCTTTTTTTTTTCATGCATCTAAAATATAAACTCATTTACAATTTTTACATTATAATTAATATATGAATCATCTTTTATATTCCTATAATTGCCTAATAGTCAATAAATTTTTTTTCTAACAATTCAAATATAAATTATTTAAAAGTGGCTTCAAAATCATCATATGTAACAAAAATAGAAACACAATTAACATAAAAACTAGTATTGTATACAAAAAAAGTTTTATTTATAACATATATTTGCATTGACTTATTTATAAAATATTGATCATATACTTAATATATCATATTTTATTTATTTAAATAAAATTTTTATTATTTGTTAATTAAATAAAATATTCACAACCATGCAAGGCAAGAGTTAAACCTAGTAAATTATATAAGGAAACTTATTGTCTCCCCAAATATGATCATTTTTGGGTTAAATGAATTTTTTTTTACCAAAATATTGGTACTTGTATTAAAATGATACCAAATTTTTATTTTGTATCAATTTAGTACTATTTTTATAAATTTGTTTCATATGAAAGTACTTACAATATTTACAGTATAATTCGTCTAATGTGAACACCAGAAATATGTGTCATGACACGTCACATATCACTTGAGATAAAAATACAATGTATTACCAACTCATATGTCTAAAGACCAAAATCTCATTTCTAAAATCACTATCTAAAAAATCCAATTCCATCTAAAAATAGTATTTTGGTTTTTATACATATGATTTGACAATATATAACATTTTTATCTGAAGTGGCATATGATGTGTCATGACACATATATTTCTAGTGTCTATATTCTACCATAAATAGTATAGCTATTTTCATTTGAAACAAAATTGTGAAAATATGGTACTAAGAGAGCATTCAGTTTAGATGTTTGAGGCAGCTGATAACTATTTCATGTCCATCAACTGATCTAAAAGTGTTTGGTAAGGTTTTTCGATCAGCAACTGATAGCTGATAAAAACCTCAAATAGTTACTAATTGGAAAAGTTGTATTTTAGAATTTTTCTGAAATAGTTGGGACTTTTTTCAATAAAAAAACTGAATTAACCTTTCAAATTATATATAAGTTATGCTTCTAATTGCTGCCATCAGTTGTGTTACGTTTCCCACCAATCTACAGTAGAAAATAGTTTTTGCACACGCATCATTTCTTAGGTGCTCTACAATTTTTTTTATCATTTTTGCTTATGTTTTTCCTTTTTGTTTTATGAGCTTTTCATTGTACCTTTCTCTATTGGGTGTTTAGAATCTCGATCTCTTATGCTTCTCATTTTATTGAACGAAATTTCTTTCTGGTTTTGCATTTTGGCCATTAGTTTGAAAGTCTTTGAAATCATTTTCCATGGAAAAACATTAGAGATAAGATATGAAATAATTGAATTTTTTTTAGAATGAAATAATTGAAATATTAGATTAAAAGACTACGGGCCTTTAACTTTTCTTTATTGATCTCTGATAGTGGTGTGCAAGTTCCTACTTTTGAACAAGCAAATAAGCTTATCAATGGACATGTTTCCAATTCATGAATTGAATAAAAAATGGAGTGCAAGTTCGTGATTTAATATTGTAAGCCTTTTGTTTGTTATTGATAAATTGATTACGTTATGCTGCAAATCTATAGGCACATTGCTGGTAAGATCAAATTTAACATCTACAAAGAGTTTTGGAAATCTTACTTCTTGAAATAACTTTGTTTTAGCCATCAAATTTGATATGTCTAATAGTTGTAGTGGAACATACTTATGTAAATTGATAGCTTTTGTTTGCATGAATTCATGGTGATATTTGGATGTTGATTTATTCTGTTGGCTTTTGATTTTGGTTTATATGATGAATTATCTTTATTTATTTTTTTTATCAAAAACTATAAATTGCTAGATTGTTGATAGTGAATTTAGTGATGCAAGAGTGAAATATGAATGAGTTTAGTGTATTTGAAACTAGAAAAAGATGCATTGTTTATTATACTTTTGCATCCTTGTAAAAAACACTAGCTTTTCAAAAGATATTGAAAGTTAGACTTCAAAAATAGAAACTTTCAATAGCTGAAAGCTGCAATTTGGAAATGACAAATGTGCTTTTGCCCAATACATAGTTTATAATTTCATTTTTTTTTATATTTTGTAAATTAAATATTCTACATACATTATTTATATATCTATTTATTATATTTATAGGTTACAATATGAATAAAAAAAGAGCAGTGGAAGAGTTATATGGACTAATGAACAATTCAATTTGTTGGTTGATATTTGTGTTCAAAGCACTAATATTAGTAAAAGAAGTGGGGGAGGATGGGGTGACAAATGATGGTCATAGTTAGAGAATGAAATGTAAGCTACTGGTACACAATTTACCAAAGAACAAGTAAAACATAAATGGGATTGGATGAAAGACCAATGAAACTTATGGAAAGAATTAAAAGAAAAGGAAACCGGAATAGGATGGGATCTTATTAAAGATACTATTGCTGCCCCTAATGAATGGTGGAATGAAAAAATATAAGTTGAATGTATATTATTAAATTTTCTTCTACTTTAATAAACATTTAAAATTTTAGTTCATTAATGTGTTGCTCAAATATGATATAGGAAAATGCAAACTTTTGTAAGATTTCGTGAAAAATGAATTGGATAAGAGTTTTATGAAAAATATGAAACCATATTTATAAGCACTATGGCTACTAGAGAATATGCTTATGCTCCTTCTTCTGGAACTATGCCTACTTACATTGAAGAAGTTGAACATGACATTACTGATTTAAAAGAATGTTTTGAAGACAATATAGATAGGATGATATCATGTTCTATTGAAACTATTGGTTTGAATCATACTCAGAGTGATGCTAGTCAACAAAATGTGAGAAAACATAAGAGAACATAACCATTCATTGATAATGCAACAAAGAAAAAGAAGAATAGTACTACCAAAAAAAGGTCAGACATTGCACAGCTAACTAATATAGTCAAAGAACTTAAGAAAAGTATGAAAGAGAGCATGAAAAATAAAACTGCTACATTGAATGGACTTTAGGGGATAAACCAAGTTGTTCTATTGAAAAGGATATAGAAGATGTACTCTCTTTGCCACTATTATAAGAGGGTGATGAAATTCATCTATTTAGTACATTATTATTTAATGAAAAATCAAAAAGAGAAATGTATACGACTTTGAAGAATGAAGAGATTAAATGGAAGTGGATTTAATATCATTATTTACTTTGGACTAGTGGCTTATGAAAGCCAAGTAATTAGCATACTGACTTATTATGTTTTACATTTTGTCTTTTCTTATTTATCATTTTTTTTAAGTATTGGACATATAATTTAGTTGGAGATTTTGGTTTTTGTAAACCTTATTTTAGTTAAATTATATTATTAATTTAGTTCATTTATCATCTTTGTTTAATAATTGTTTATTATTTTATTTTTTGAATTGGCAATTGATTAAGTTGTATTTGAAATTATTTATTTTTCTTGAGATATGAATATTATGTAGAAAATCATTATTGATGATAATAATGAAGATGATGAAGTTTGGAGAATATTTATATTTGCAACCCAAATAGCTACTCAACATTATTTGAGTTATATTTATAAACAATCATGTATGGATTCAATGCAAACAAGAATTACATGGTTATTAAAAATATTGAAAGGAAATGAAACTAGATGTCACAATATGTTTAGAATGGATAAATAGACATTAATTAATCTTGGTCAAGATCCTGAAAGGAATTATGGGTTGACATATTCAAGTAGAATGACAGTTTTGGAGAAAATTGACATTTTTCTTTATATACTTGCTTTAGAAGAGCACAATCGATATGTTCAAGAATGCTTTCAACGATCGAGCAAAAACAATTAGCATACTCTAGAAAAACTTAATGACAATAGATATATGCCATGTTTTAAGGTATTATACTAATTTTTTTATTATAATTTTATATAATATAATCTAAATATTATAATTTTGAAATAGGACTACATTATTGCAATTGATGAAACTCATGTGATAACTTCAATAACAGAGGAAGAAAAAGTTCATTTTATTGGCAGAAAAGTAGTGCCTACTCAAAATATTATGATTGCTTGTAGTTTTGATATGTAATTTACTTTTGTAATGACAGATTGGAAAGATACTACTCATGATGAACGACTTTTTCAATGTGTTATCCATAAAAAATGTGTAAACTTTTCTAAACCACCTCTAAATATAAAATACATCTCATCTATTATATATATATATATATAAATAAGTAGTTTTTATATTTAAATTTTTAAAGCTTATTATAAATTATGTAGGTAAATAGTATTTAGTGAATGCTGGATATCTACAGATTGAAGGATATCTTGCACCGTATAAAGACATAAGGTATTATTTACTTGATTTTCAACGTGGTGGTCAACCAAAAGGGCTCAAGGAGACATTCAATCATTGACATTCATCTCTTAGGAGCTGCATTGAATGAACTTTTGGAGTTTAGAAGGCAAGGTGGAAAATTTTATGAGTGATGCCTTCATATCCATTTCATATACAAAGAAATTGTAATTTGCATTTATGACATTACACAATTATATTCGAAGAAAAATATTAGAAAATCTAGCATTTGTAAGCCTAGATCAAAATCCTAATTTCGTGCTACACGACATTAAATAATTCTAATGAAGTTCAAATGAATGAAAGCTACGAAGAAGGTGAAGCAGTTTAGATGAATATTTATGCATATTTTAAACAAATAAATAAATAAATAAATATATATATATATATATTTGTGGAATTTTTTTATTTATAGTTGATAATATTATTATTATTTAAAGTTATTAAAAATTTATCAAATAAATATTATACTATATTTTTTATTTATTTAAATATTATAAATTATACTATTATTGATAATTTTACATCAAATAGCAACAACTAAATATAGTTTTATTAAATACTAAATATTAATCGTTTATTAGTTATCAGCTGCACCTAACTGCTTAATCAAATGAGACCTAAATTAATACAAAATAAAAGAGAACTAACTAATTCCAAGACAAAAGATCGAGAAACTTTATGCTACTATTCTTAAACAATTTAGAGTCAAACTTTCTTTTTGTACTATTATGGATAAGAAAATTATGGAAAATTTTGGATTCAATTGTTAAATGCTCTAATCCGAAATATGATTTGAAAACAGATTTAAGTCATAGTACATAGTTTCATAAAATTGTGTGATTTTTCCGATCTAAATAATGTAGGTTTTATATAAAAAAGATTTGGTTATTCAATACGGGTAGGAAAAGACCCGAGTCGGATTCTTGAAAAAACCATTTTGATTTTAATTGTCAGTTTTGGTAAAAAAAATTCACTTTATCCCACCATTTTTGTTCTTCCTCTTCCCTCGCCTTAACGTTTACTGGACAGAATTGTTTTTCTGAAGCCTATCAAAGCGTACAGAGCAGAAGCCCGTAGCACCAGTAAACAAGCCGTCCCCCATTGCCGCCGGTGAAAAAGACCAAGTCAGTGTAGCTCTACCCTTTCTCCACTATCTACAAAATCAACAGCCGTCGCCTTCCTAGAATCTGTAGTTTTCCTTCTCTTATACTCACCAACGCCGCACTCCCGAACGTCAGACCAGGAGCCCTCACTAGAGATAGCTCTCTCATAGCGTCTCTAGTTTGCCCCTTTCTCAATTGCAGCAGACCTATTTGCACGAACCCAGGTATCGTCACTATTTTCTGCAAATCTCTAAGGTAGGTTTTTCAAACCCTAATTTCACTGTCTTGAAATGGAAATGGAAATTGAAATTGATGGAGATGTTGGTCATGCTACGGTTCTTGCTTTTTTTTTTTTTTGTTGTTGTTACCTTAATTGCTGAATACCGCTATTTTGGGCATACTGAACTGTGGAATTTTTTGATATATCAGAATATTGCTTTGAAAGGAGCTCTGGTGCTTTAATATTTGCTTGTTTCTATATGGTGGTAAGCTTTGAACTTAACCTTCCTTTGAATAATTTGTTACATTGTGTGACGCAGGCAAAATGAGTGATATTAATTTGAAGAATTGGGTTTCTGATAAACTAATGTCCCTGCTGGGATATTCACAGAGAACAGTTGTTGAGTACATAATTGGCTTATGTGAGTTGCCTTTGCATTCTTTATTTTTTGATCTGCTGTAGATGCATATTTATATGCTTACATAACATTCTTATGTAACTATTTTATGGAAGCATAATTTAATGTCTAATAGGTATTCTATATTGAGTTAAGGTTTTCTATGTGCAGCTAAGCAAGAGAATTCCCCAGCTGATTTGCGGGGCAAGCTAGCAGAGTTTGGATTTCCATCATCAACTGAAACCCTTTCATTTGCTGAGGAACTTTTTTCTAGAGTACCCCATAAGAAAGCTGGTTTAAATGTGAGTTCTCTTTGATAAATTCAAAACTTTCACATTTGGCTTGTTGTTCGTAGTTTTTTCCTATACAATACCTATATATATTTTTCTGGCTTGCTCAGCTTTATCAAAAACAAGAAAGGGAAGCAGCTATGTTGGCAAAGAAGCAAAAAACTTACGCAATTTTGGATGCTGATGATGATGATGGTGGTGGTGGGGCAAGTGCTTTTGACAACAAATCTTTGGATCTAGTTGAATCTGAGCCCAGAAAAGCCGATGCACACAAGAAGCGGTTCAGAAAGAAGAGTAAAAGTGAGGAGGATGGAGACAATGAGGTAGGATGTTTATATTCTACACGAGTTTGCTGTTCTTTGCAATAAGCAGCTGGTCAATGTCATTTTCTAGCAACACTGTTTTTCTCCTTTTTTTTAAAAAAAAAAAAAAAAAGTTTATGTGCAATGTTGTAGCTGGTGTCACAAGTGGAAGAAGAGAGGAAGGTTAAACGGAGGATTTCCCAGGATGAAGAGGATGGTTCTGAGGTATGTAGTAACCGCTGAAATGTGGGCTTTTTTAAATAATCATCCTTTGAACACTCAAGAATTGATAAAAAAAGGAAATCTGTTTTGTCCTCTTGAATATTGGCATATTATCCATAACGAGTTATGTCTTTTTTAATCATTCTGATAAACAGTACTTGACTCGAGTAATTAAAGAAATTCATTTTTTATGCATTTGACCCATATTTTGCTTTGTTCTTTATTATTTACAGTAAAATCAAAATCTGACTATGTGTATCTTCTGGCAGTCAGAGGAGGACAGATTGCATGATCAGAGAGAAAGGGAACAATTGGAGCGAAATATAAAAGAACGTGATGCTGCTGGAACCCGGAAGGTACGCTTTTAGAATAATGAACTAAATTGTTATTTTGCTCACATTTATGCTAATATTGTGCGATGTATTGCAAAAATTTTTATATGGTAAGCCGTCATTCATTAAGTGCAATGTATGCATATTCTTCTATGTTTCTGACTTCAACAGGCAAATTTTGTGGAGAAATACTGGCTTAAAAGCTGGCCATCAGGCCGGAAAAATGTGATAGCTAACTTGGATTGTTGAATGATTAAAGCCTTGTGTACAAATCGTGGTTGCAAACAATCATTGCAAACTTTTCTATTTTACAATTTGAATTGTCTGATGATGTTGTTGTTGGGCTATTTATAACAGCTAGCAGAACCAAAGCTGACAAAGAAGGAGGCAGGTATGACATTTTAAGAGTTGTGTAAATCTGCATCCTCTAGAACGCATTATAATTCAATTGAATTACAGTATCTCATCTCCCAAGCCCTGATTTTTTTCCCACCTGTTTTGGATGCAACAGAAGAGGCAGTGCGAAGATCAAATGCTTTAGAGGAAAATGGAACTGACACTTTGAGGTTTGCTCTTTTGTAATTGTTGCTTATGATATTTGTATTTATTGGCCATTTCATAGTGCTAATCCTCTTCTTCTTGACTCTGATTCAGAAAAGTTTCGAGACAAGAATATCTGAAGAAAAGGGAGCAGAAGAAATTGGAAGAACTCAGGTACTTTAGTTACATTTGGCTCTGATATTTTTGGTTTGTTTTAGTCATTCTAATTATTCATTACTTTTGGCCAACATGAAAAGAAGACCTAAACAGATGAGTACTAGCAAAATTACCAAAAGTGCAAGGAGTTACCTAAATCTAACCCGTCCTAGCCCACTCTAGTCTCAGTTCAATGGCAGTTCAGAACGAGAACTGAAGCCTTTTTCTAAAAACTTTAAAAATTTTAAAAATAAATAAAAAGAAATATCAAAAGTTAAGGAAATTGATAATTGAAAGATATAATCAAATACTTAATAAAATTGAGCGATTATAGAAAGCTCAATTAAAGAAAATGATTTGATTATAAAGTGATTTAACTAAAGAAAATTATAAATTTGGGTTATAGAATTTTATTTTAAGAACTAACTACATTGATTGATTAAAGAAATACTTGATTAAAGAAAATTTAGTCCACAATTACATGAAATTAAGTAAAACATGGTTGTTTTTCATTTTTCTGTTTAGGAAGTGGTACCAAATGGGCAGTTCTGATCAGGTTTACAATGCAGTTGCCTGAGGGATGTGAGATCATATTCATTAAGAATTGTAGAAAACCTGATGTAATAATTTCAAAGTGCAGTTCAATGCAAAAATCCGTTCATTTGTTATGAGAATAGCTAATACTAAAAAGAAGATTGTAACTGAAACTAAAATAGTATAATTCATGTGCAAACAAGAATGGAAAAACAAATAAGTAACATTTGTTGTTCATATATTTGGTATAAAAAACAATCATATGGATAAAGTATTTATTCTATCATAGAGAAGAGCAGAAATAGAGGGAATGAAAAATGAAAAGGTAATGAGATGGGGACAGCAGATCGTGCAGGGCGGAGCATTTAGAAAAATAAATAATGCATATGATAGATGAAAAAAATTGGAAAAATGACTGAAGGATTACATAAATAGATGAAGGGCATCAAATCACGCAGGTCGAAGACATAAAGTAGTAGAAGAAGAAGCAGAAGCAGCATTGGGGAAGGGGGTAGTGATTGGAAAATTAAATGAAAGCATAAGATAAAAAAAAATTTGATGCACAAAATTATGGGAAATAAAGAATCCGCCGAGCCACTAAAGCACATGACTTAGTGTGGCATTTGAAGCCACTGCATCTCTTTGGAATATTTTTATCAACTATGCTGCAAAGTTATATATATATATATATATTCTTTTATGTGTTTTCCTTTATCATTTTTATTTGTTCATGTCTGTTTCAGGGATGATATAGAAGATGAACAATATCTATTCAGTGGTGTGAAGCTAACTGAAGCAGAGTATCAGGAACTAAGGTAATTTAGTTGTTTCATTGAGTATGATTATGTATATTTCTAAATTGAACTCTATTTCCCTCTCTCCTTTTCGCCTTCAAAATGGCATGATTTGAAAACTTATAGTTGTCGATAGGTACGCAACAGCATTAACAAAAAATATTGTTGATATTTGGGTTGCTGAGATTTTAACCATTTTATATGAATTAGATAATAGTATATTCTTATCTCTTGATGCTTTGCTTTGACTTTCTCCCTTTTCCCATGCCACATTGAATGGGCATTTGGTGTAGAATCCTGTTTCTCACACTCCAAGTATTATAATTCAACTAAAAATATGCATATGATTGCTGCACCTAAAACATTTTGTGAGGAAGCTCAAGGACTCTTCTAGAATATAAAATTACTTATTAAATTTTGTACTACTGGAATGGTGAAAATAATAGTTGCAGATAGATCCATTCCAATATTTGTTTGGTTAAAACTAGGACTCAAGCTATGGCTATTGGAGGAATATATATTGCATTATTCCTTCCATTTCTTGAATAGAGAAACAAATTCTGAAGAACCCGAAAAATCCACAAAATATGACAGAGATCATCAGTTCTTGCCCCTCATAGGATGATGAACAATTCCCACATCATCTGGGTTGCAATAACATAGTCATTTTGGCATAATTTACATAAAGTGTGTTCACTTCTCTCTACAACTGCAACACTTACCCTCATTTTTTATTTGGTGGGAAGATTTAATTTCTGGATAGTTGTTTAACATGCTACTTTCATATTGAAGTGTGTTTTATATACCTTGTTCTATCCTTATCTGTCATTGATATATATGCTCCTTATCCATGGAAGGATGCTTGTTATCCCTTTAACCAATCTGTTTGCACGTAGCTCATCAAGATACTTGGTGATGTGCCTGCTTATTTCTCTTCTCAAGATTTAATTAATCAATTACTTGTAAATCTCTTCCTTATGGGTATCAACATCTTTGTCATCTTTTCTTTATCAAATGTCAATAAGATGAATTGATGCAACGGAAGAATAGAGTAGATAATTAAAGGTTGGAACAAAGAAAATAACTAGGGTTTACAACCATTAATTTATTAATGAAGTAGAAATTATAACAAGATACAATGAATAAAACTTTTGATGGTGTCCCTATTTATATTAGTTGAGTAAATCCTAAACTAAAAAGGTAATAAGAAAACATAATTCCTAAAGTATTAAAGAAAATTTAATTATAATTCTAATCCAAATCTGAAATATAAAACCTAGGCTGAATAGGATTTGGATGCTCTTGCATCAATCTCCTTGGGTTGAAAAAACTCGGCTCCGATGAGTAAGCCTTAACAAATTCCTTGTAGGTGGCAGGATCAATTTGTTTCAGTTCATCTTTAGTAATCCATGTGCTTTCATTTGCTGGTTTGCCTAGCCATTTCACCAAGATTTGCCTATAGGAATTGCCATGCCTAGATCGAATCTCTTTGACGTCTAAAACTTCTTGAATCACATCAGCCCTTGCTATTGGCAACTGTGGGACTTGAGCTTCAATCTTAGTAGCGCACAGAAATCCACTAATTTTTGTTAGATTTATTGGTTGTTGAACTTTTATTTATTATGTGCTTTGGCTCTTCCTTGAGAGGATACATGGTGTACCTCTTGTTTTTGTAGAAGAATAAGTGTTTAGTCTTGTCTTATAATCCATGTCATGATCAAACAACCAAGGTCTTCTAACAAGAATATGACCAACTTCCATCGGAACAACATCACATAAAGTTTCATCTTCCAAATTATCTCCAATAGTGAATTTCACCAAACATTGAGGAGTAATTGGTATCTCATGACCTTTCTTTAACCAGCCCACTTTGTGAGGTTGAGGATGTTTTGTAGTAGGAAGTTTTAATTTATCCACATCCTCATTTGATATGATATTTTCCATGCTTCCTCCATCAATAACAAGATCACATACTTTGCCTCCACAAACATGTATGCAAAAAATATTGTGCCTCCTCCAATATGGTTCTTCGTTGTCATTTTTGATTGTTTTCATTATTTTTCGTATCACCAAAGACTCACCTTGTGCTGGTTGAAGATCAACTTCTATTTCCGCATCATAGTTATCAAAAATTGGTTCCAACTCTTCCTCAACTTCAGCTAGGTTCACTCGCCGTTGTGGACTAGCAATCGAAGTGTGTCCTTTCTCTCCACAAGTTAAAACATCGAACTTGAGAGTTGTTGCCTCCTTTAGTTGATGATAAACTAGAATTATTCAGTCCACCATAAGGCACTACACCTTTGTGATGCGTTGCTTGATAACCATGTTCAACGCCTCCATTATTTTTCCAATTGCTGTTATATGAAAATTTCCGTGCAACTCGTTTTTCAGTGGATAAAGCATATTGACTTGCATCTTCAAGATTAAACAAACGAATTATTCAGTCCACCATAAGGCACTTCACCTTTGTGATACGTTGCTTGATAACCATGTTCATCGCCTCCATTGTTTTTTCAATTGCTGTTATATGAAAATTTTCGTGCAACTCATGTTTTAGCGGATAAAGCATATTGATGTGCGTCTTCAAGATTAAACAAATGAACCACTCCCATATCACCTCTTATGGAGTTATTTAAACAAGAGAGGTAATGAGAAGTAATCTATTCGTTGCTCTCGGATAAACCTACCCGAATGGACAGGTTATTGAACTCTGCAGTATACTCGTCAATGGTCATATTATTTTGCTTTAAACAATGGAATTTCTTATACAATTCCATCATATAATCAGCAGGCAGAAATTGTTTCTGTAGCTTAGCCTTAGTGTATTCCCAAGTGCTGTTTTTAGGCTTGCCTTGCTGAGCATGCTGTTCTTCAACTCTCTTCCACCATTGAAGTGCAGTACGCTTTAATTTAAGCTTCATAAATAGCACTTTTCGATTTTCTTCCATGGATTTCCATTCAAAATAATTATCTAAATTGGCTTCCCAATCTAAATAATCCTTCGCATGTAACTTTCCATAGAAATCAGCTACTTCAACCTTGATGCCTCCACCATTTAGGTCTAGAGCATGTATTAACCGCTATTCCAATCCACCTTGTGCCGCTTGGTTTGCAGATCCAGCTTCATGAAAAGGGTTTACCTCAAAATCTTCTAGATTTTCTAATTGTCCATGGTCACCTTCCAGGTTCTCCATATGGGCTTCCACATGCTCCTGATGCTGCAAGGCTTCTACAGCTTGGGTCAGCCAACTCAGTTTGTTGGGGCTGATTGCCTCTGTCTCGTCCTCTGCCTTGGCCAACCATTGGTTATAGTAAAAAAAGAATCCAAAGAAATTAGATATTTTTCGCTCTGATACCAAGTTGATGCAGCGGAAGAATGGAGTAGATGATTAAAGGTTGGAACAAAAAAAATAATTAGGGTTTACAACCACTATTTATTAATGAAGTAGAAATTATAACAAAATACAATGAATAAAACTCTTTGATGGTGCCCCTATTTATACTAGTTGAGTAAATCCTAATCCTAAACTAAAAAGGTAATAAGAAAGCATAAATCTTAAAGTATTAAGGAAAACTTTATTATAATTCTAATCTAAATCTGAAATATAATCATAGGCTGAATATGATTCCTAGATTGAATAGGATTTGGATGCTCCTGCATCATGAATGGTCAATTACATGCAATTATTGATGAATAGGACTTTGCAATTTAAGAGTGTCACCATATCCAGACATATCATTCCAAACAAGTGACATACTATAATTTTTTCTCATTCCTCACAATACAACCCTGCTGTGAAAATGTGTTAGAATGTGTGATCAATGACATGCAATTAGTGATGATGGCATCAAGTAGAAGAATATGCATGAGAAACAAATATATCCCTTCAAGCAAGTAATAATGTTCTTTTCATTGTGCGCAATATGCTGCTAAATGACCCTTTAATTAATTACAACTCATTGTGAAGAAGTCACTTGGAGTTGCATCAGCTTGTTGAATTTTTTGGTTCTTAGTAAAAAAGGGTTAGTTGTTTATTGGTTGAATGACATAGTTTGGCATGTACCAGAGTAGCTTTTGAGATGTGTAAAACACAAAGATGAGAATAGAATTTCTTGTCTCTATTGATAATGGAAGTACATATTTATATACAAAGATTATATCTAATTAGAAAACTATATTAATTAGGATACCACACTAATTAGTGTATTTACAACACTAATCAAGGGATTTACAATATGTAATTAGGGAATATGAAATCTGTAACGCTCCCCCTTAAGTTGGAGCATAGATATTAATCATGCCCAGCTTGTTATAAAGATAATCAACCCGAACCCCATTCAGGGTCTTCGTGAAAATATCTCCTAGTTCTCTAGTCTTTACATAACCTGTGGAAATTAAACCCTGCTGTATTTTCTCTCGGATAAAATGACAGTCAATTTCAATGTGCTTAGTTCGTTCATGGAACACAGGGTTAGATACAATGTGAAGAGCAGCTTGGTTATCACACCATAGTTTTGCTGGAGCCGAAGTTTTAAGACCTACTTCAGTTAAGAGTTGATATATCCATATAATTTCACAAACAGACTGTGCCATAGCTTCGTATTCCGACTCTGCACTTGATCGTGCCACAACATTCTGCTTCTTATTCTTCCATGAGATCAAATTCCCTCCGACAAACACACAATATCCTAATGTGGATCTTCTATCCACCTTTGAACTTGCCCAATCTGCATATGAAAAACACTCAATATGAGTTTGACTATTATTTGTATACAAGATTCCATGTCTAGGTGCCCCTTTTAGATAATGCAAAATTTGTTCTGAGGCTATCCAATGATGAATTGTTGGTGATGACATTGACTCACAACACCGACAGAGTATGCGATGTCTGGATGAGTCACTGTAAGATAATTCAACTTCCCAACTAATATTCTGTATTTCTTTGGATCTTCAAACAATTCACCATCTTTTGTAAGTTGCATATCGGGAATCATCGGGGTACTATAAGATTTCACTCCTAATTCCCTGTCTCAGATAGCAAGTTAAGCACATACTTTCTCTGAGAGAGGAAAATACCTCTCTTACTCCTTATGACTTCAACACCCAAGAAATATTTCAGCATCTCTAAGTCTTTTGTGTGAAATTGAGTATAAAGTATAAACTTAAGAGATGAGATTCCTGCAATATCACTCCTAGTAATGACAATATGATCAACATACACGACCAGAAGAATAATGCCAACTTCAGATTGTCTGTAGAAAACAAAGTGGTCTGATTTGCTCTTCATCATGCCAAACGTTTCAACAGCCAGACTAAATTTACCAAACCAAGCTCGTGGACTCTGTTTCAAACCATACAAAGATTTACGAAGATGACAAACTTTCCCATACTCCCCTTGAGCAACAAACCCCGGAGGTTGCTCCATATAAACTTTCTCCTGAGGATCACCATAAAAAAAAACATTTTTGATATCGAGCTGATGCAAAGGCCAATGATAAGTAGCTACCATAGAAATAAACAACATGACAGATGTCAATTTAGCAACAGGAGAAAAAGTGTCAGAATAATCAATCCCATAGGTTTGAGCATATCCTTTGGCAACAAGATGAGCTTTTAGACGAGCAACTGATCGATCAGAATTTACCTTAACCGTAAAAACCCATTTGCATCCAATAGCTTGTTTTCCTGGAGGTAAATCGACCAAGTTTCAAGTACTATTGTCATCTAAAGTATTCAAGTCTTCCAACATTGCATTATGCCATTCAGGATAAGCTAATGGCTCATGAATAGTTTTTGGAATAGAGATGGAATCAAGAGAAGCAACAAAAGAACTAGTAGAAGACAAATGGTCATAAGAAACAAAAGCAGAAATATGATAAGTACATTGATGCTTAACTTTAGGTAGGGTAATGGGAAGATCATCACTCGAGACGAGATCTGATGACAAAGGAGCTGGTGCAAGACATAAGTCAGGAGTTTAACGTCTGGAGTGCACTTGAACAATGGGAGGTTTAATAGGAGCTGGTTTAGAGACAGGATTGGAGGATGTGATAGTATAGATTAACAAATCATCGTCCTCCCTTGGACATTCAGGATTGGATGAAGAAAAATACGGTTTGTCTTCCAAGAAAGAAATGTCAGCTGAGACAAGATACTTATTAAGACTAGGACAAAAGCACCGATATCCCTTCTGAAGACGAGAGTAGCCAAGAAAAATACATTTCAAAGATTTGGGATCTAATTTAGTTACATGTGGATGAACATCACGAACAAAGCTAGTACAACCAAATATCTTAGGTTCAATAGGAAATAATGACTTGTTGGGAAAAAGAATACTGTAAGCAGTCTCACCATGAAGAACAGATGAAGGCATACAGTTGATCAGAAAGCATGTTGTGGAGACGACATCGGCCCATAAAGTCTTAGAAACATTCATTTGAAATAATAAGACTCTTGCAGTCTCAAGTAGGTGTCTATTTTTTCGCTCAGCAACCCCATCTTGAGATGGAGTATCAACACAAGACGTTTGATGCAGAATGCCATTTTAAACCATATAAGTTTGGAAAGATGCTGACAAGTATTCTTTGGCATTATCACTTCGCAATGTATGAATACAAACACCAAATTGATTTTTAATCTCAGAAACAAAAGCACAAAAGTGAGAAAACAACTCATAACGAGTTTTCATTAAATATAACCAAGTTACACGAGAATAATTGTCAACAAAAGTAACAAAATACTTAAATCCAGGTTTAGATGCGACTGGACAAGGACCCCATACATCAGAATGAACCAACTCAAAAGGAAAACTGGCTCTTTTATCGACTCTCGGATTAGAGTTAACACGATGGTGTTTAGCAAACTGACATGACTCACAATCTAATGAAGACACTTTACTAAATTGCGGACAAAGCTTCTTGAGTAAAGGAAGAGAGGGATGGCCCAACCTACAATGCGCCTCAAAAGGAGATGTGACACCAGAACATGTAATGGATTTGGGTACTTGTGTGTCAAGGATGTAGAGGCCTCCAGACTCATGTCCTTTACCAATAATCTTTTTCGTCATAAGATACTGAAATAAGCAATAATTAGAAAAGAATGAGACGCAACAGTTAAGATTGCGAGTCAATTGACTAACATGGATCAAATTGAAAGATAAGTCAAGTAAATGTATGACAGATGATAAGGGAAGCAAAGGGGTTGGGGTAAGTGAACTAGACCCATGAACAAAAGATGATGACCCATCTGCTAAAGTAATATTAGGGGTGGATGTATGAGATTGAAATGTAAAAAAAAGACCAGAGTTACCTATCATATGATTTGTGGCACCAGAATAAATGACCCATTTGAAGGATGAGGAAATGAGACATGCATTTGGTTTACCTGAATCAGCAATAGCAATGATAGGAGTAGATGAAGCTTTCAATAAGTCTTGGTATTGAGAATACTTAGCCAATTCATCTGCAGAGATAAGAATTGACTTTTCAGAAGCATCATTAGAAGATGCAATATGAGCTGATTGAGTTTTCTGATTTCTATTCTGAAGCTTCCTATAGTCACGCTTCATATGTCCTGATTTATGACAATAATGGCACACAATTTCTCTAGAATCCTGTGTGCGAATTTCAGAACTGTTGGATCCTCTTCCTTTATTGCCATTCCTGGATTGAGACTTCCATTGCTCATAATTATTATTTCGGCTAACAAGAGCGCCACTGAACGACATAGGTGGAGTATCTTTAGTACGAAGTACCCAGCTAAAGACATCTTGCAGGGATGAAATTTTAGAACTTGAGAGAATTTGTGATTTGGCAGTCTCAAATTCAGAAGGAAGACCAGCTATAAAATTCATGATAGCT
Source organism: Balakata baccata (assembly GCA_949630135.1). Taxonomy (NCBI): domain Eukaryota; kingdom Viridiplantae; phylum Streptophyta; class Magnoliopsida; order Malpighiales; family Euphorbiaceae; genus Balakata; species Balakata baccata. The sequence goes on from CATIWF010066038.1 coordinate 22,726, forward strand.
ATTTGCTCTCTTTGACTCTGCTGAACTTTCACATTTGAACTAAATGGTAGCAACATATTAAGCTCCTCATAGATTTTCTTAAAATCCATAAAATAACTAGTAAGAGACTTATCTTGTTTCTCTGCACGGTAAAATGCTTGGCAGACCTCATAAATGCGAAAAATATTCCCTTTCCCAAAATATAAGAAATCTAGATAATTCATTAATTCTTTAACAAATTCACAATGGTTAATCAAACCAATTACGTCACTGTCAATTGAATTTTGAATCTGCAAGAATAGCCGAGCATCCTTCCGTAGCCAAGTTTGCCTTGTTTCATCTTTTGGTGGATCCTCAGTCATATGAGTATCCTTCTCAATACTCCTCAAATAAAGTCGAACAGTTTTACTCCAATCCAACTAATTAGAACCATTGAGCTTGTGTTTAGTGATTTTGGACATCACTGAAATCACATCCTATACAATTGCTCTCTTTTTACCCGACATAACTCAAAAAAAATAATTATAGCCCGGAACTTAAAATGACTTAAATCAACAAAATTGATCCAAAATCAACTTAAACTCCAATTTTGGAACCCTCATATGTCAATTTGACAGATAATCCAAATATGAAAAAAAAGAGTTCAGACCCAAATCCCACTCTCTAATGCTCTGATATTATGTAAAACACAAAGATGAGAATAAAATTTCTTGTCTCTGTTGATAATGGAAGTACATATTTATATACAAAGATTTATCTAATTAGGAAACTATACTAATTAGGATATCACACTAATTAGGGTATTTACAACACTAATCAAGGGATTTACAATATGTAATTAAGGAATATGAAATTTGTAATAAGATGCAAACTGAGCAGTTGGTATCATGAGACACCACCAACTCACTATTTTCTACTTGTTATACAAGCCAAATTGAGCTATATAAATGCCTAGCAAGCCTAAACAATAAGGTTTTAGAATTCCTCAAAAAAAAAAAAAAAAAAAAAAAAAAACCAGGGTTGGGGGTAGGGTTCTAGAATCAAAATTTCTCAAGTTGCAATATTTTTTCAGGGTGGTTTCATTGAGGCTATTGCACTGGTTGTTAGTCTTCTTTTTTTTTTTTTTAAATAATCTTTTTTAATCCATGTACTACAGGTGATAGTAATGAATTGCCAGAATGGCAATGGCAAAAGTGTGCTCTAATATTGCACTCTAAATACTATAATTTAACTCGAAACAGAATGTCTCCTATTATCATGTTCATTTTTTTTAAATAGCTTTAGCTCCTCCAAATGCTATACCTGCGTACTTTTAAATTCAGCCTAATTTAGCACACTTATCAAGTTTCCTATTACTAGAGTGAGCGTGGATCAAAATTTGATGTGGGTCATGCTTATGATGTATGTTGAGCTCATGTGCTGAGGTGCACGTGTGCGCATGAATAAGCACAGCACAAACACACGCAGAGCATCAGCATGTAAATGAGCAAATTAATGAATATGATGATCAGTGTTTGCAATTGTATACATGTGTGCATGTGACAACTTCTCATTGTTGGAGGAATTTTATTCACTTATTACAAATAGCATTAACAAAGAAAAAGGAATTGTTTACAGATTCTAGGTGCAACATCATTCTCAAATTAGTTGCTTGGGAATGCCAATTTAGATCCATTATTTTGAGGGTTTTCATTTTGAATTTCATATTTTGTGGCTTGTGAGGATAAGGTCGGTTGTTATAGGATTCAATACAGTGAGCATCATGGTTATCTTATTTTGGCAGATACAAGAGAGAAATATATGAGCTTGTAAAGAAGAGGTCGGAAGAGGCTGATGACACGAATGAGGTAATTTCTCATTGATTTAGTATTTTTTCTCTTTTGGTTGCGGTCCACACAATCCTTTTGATTTCTTGCACCTTTGTTTTTCATGGTAAAACTAAAATGTGCAGTTTCCTGATGTACTAATGCATGCTCTTAAGTAGATTGGTTTTTGCTGGGCATATACATGCGTTTGTGATTATTGGATGTGACAGTGTTTGAATATATATTTCTGCCACAAAATCTAAATCTGGATACATTCATAAATGCTTCATTTCCTTATATTATGGAATAACCATACTAGGTGGCATAGTCATACATGATTGATCAGTAATATCACGTAACGTCGACTATTATGTATGCTTGCTTGTGGTTGTGTTGTTTTGGACATTGAATCATCAAGCCTTAAGAAAAATTATTCACAGGCCAGCTATGAGGTGGATAAATTCCCAAAATTGATATAGTGATAAAAGTGATCAGGAATCCGGATATTGTTAAACATAGATTTTGAATGAAAAATAAAAAAGAAACTACATTTAGGGCTATCTATGTTTGTCTGCTTTATAAATGAATCCCTCAATTGATTTTCTGGAGAAAGTATTTGTCAAATTTGATTAGGGTGGAAGGTGCTTTTTGTTTGACAATGAATTCAAAAAGGTCAGTTTTATATGAGATGGGTAGATAAGTAGAGGAGATGAGTAAAATGAGAGTTCTAATTTCTCTAGCGTCCCACTTTATGTTTATCCTTAAATGTGGACATATTTGTAATAAAACATGGTTTACAATTCTGATTCTGTTTATATTCCAAAGCTTGATTATTGTATCCTTAATATAAGGAATGAAATCATTACCACAATATAATCTTTGATTTCTCTTTTCATCACCTGTGTACAGGTTTTAGCTATTAGATAGAGCAGATGAAAATCATATTAGACTTTTGCTTTATTTTATATTTTCTTATTTATTTATTTTCTCATTGCTTCTCATATAATCTCTTCTCTTATAACTGGTATATAGTGTTATTAAATTCATGAAAACAGAAAGCGGTGGCAATCCTTTATGATGTATTTCATCTATGTTCTACCAATATATGTCTATTTTCTTGCTGTTTATCTATGCTGCTTCTAATTGCATGCTATGTTGTGCTGCATTCTGTATGAAGTGCAGTACAGAATGCCAGATGCATATGATGAGGAAGGGGATGTTAATCAGGAGAAGAGATTTGCTGTGGCTTTGCAGCGATATAGGTCAGTTTGAAATCAAAATGCTCTTCTTGAGTAAGATCTCCTATTTGACATGTCATGTAAATGCTTTTTTGTTCAAAAATTTCAGTAGTTGTAACTAGGCTAGTATTTCCTACAGTTGATTTGTTGCTCTCTCTTATTGGAACTATTTTTTAACTGTTTTTGTAGGGATACCAATGCCAGTGATAAAATGAACCCATTTGCAGAGCAGGAGGCTTGGGAAGATTATCAAATTGGTAAGTTCTTATGAAGGTTTTAGAATTCTTTTGTAGTTAGACCTGACAATTTTTGACCCAACCCAAGAAATCAGAAAGTCATTTGAATTTGGCTTTTGAAAGTAGGGTTGTCCCAGTGACTTGCTTTAATATCCGGATCTGACACTGACCTGAAAATGGTGACCGAATTCGTTTGCCTCAATTGCCAGGTCTATTTGTAATGCATCGAGAATTCTAGGTTTCAGACTAATTCTGACTTTGTCATTGTCTTCTAGGGAAAGCGACTCTAAAGTTCGGTTCAAAAAATAAAAAACAAGTATCTGATGATTATCAGTAAGTCCAAACATTCCTTGGCTATTACAAAATTTTTTGACAAGCATTTATCTTATATTTTGTCATTTTCATATTCCATTTGATTGTTTCATGCCTTAATTTCAGTTTCTCACTTTCTCGTTTGTTTTGAATCTAAATGGTCTATTGTTTTTATTTTTGTTTTTTTTTTTAATTTTTATTTTACATAACACAATTAGCTCTATTTGAATATTCTTAGATTTGTGTTTGAGGACCAGATTGAGTTTATTAAGGCATCAGTGCTGGATGGTGACAAGGTAGATCACTCCTAAGCTATATAATGATGATAGTTCATTTGTCCTATTAAATTCGCACTTTATTTTCCTTTTTTTGTTTGCAGTTTGATGAACAATCGCCTGCTGATTTATCTGATAACTCTATGACAAAATCAGCTTTGGAGAAGATTCAGGTGTACATTTTATTGTCTAATGATTTTTCCCTTCTTTTTCCTAATGGGGTTCTGCCTTGCTCTCTCTCTCTCTCTTAAGTTTACCAAAAGTGGGTTCTGTTCTGGAAGAGCCATGGTGTATTAAGAATTAATGTTTTGACGCTCAACTTTACCTTACTAGCCCAAAAAAAAAGGGAAAAACTTATGGCTAGTCCCATCTGCTTGACAAAAGTTCAGTATGGGTGACTCTAGGATCATTTATTTCCTCTATGCTATTGCATTTATATATTAGTGATATTTATATGATTTATTAATACCATTTATAGTTCAGTATGGGTGACTCTAGGATCATTTATTTCCTCTATGCTATTGCATTTATATATTAGTGATATTTATATGATTTATTAATATCATTTATGTAATACAATGTTCAGATTTAATATATTACACAAAAATATTTTATTTTTCATATTTTTTTAGTTTAGAAGTGATAATAAATAAATTAGTTTAGTTTAGTGATCAATCTGCCCCTTAAAAGCTCAAGATTTTGGCTGGTTTTCTTGATTTGTTTGGCAAAATTGCATTGACTGTGAATTAATAGATTATTGCATATTGCCTTTACTCATAATATCAGAACTTGAAAGAGACAGAAGAAAGAAGAATTATTGCAGTCGTATGTATATACAAATGTCATTGCATTTATTTTGATGTACTGGGTTGCACAATTAAGAATGCATCAAAAAGATTTGTCAGAAAAATAGTCTTGAGTAATCTTTTAGGGTTTATTGTATGAAAAAGGATGGTGTTTGATATTTTAATTTCCTAAGACCTTGAGGTTTGGGATCACTGGTTAATGGACATGATATATTAATTTGGTTTGCCTTGCTATTCATTCTGTACTATGTACTCTTGGCGGTGAACAATATTAGTATGTTGCTTATTTCTGGTTACAATTTGGATATCCTTTGATTCTGTTAACATCCTAAGGACCAACAATTAATTTGCTTATCTCATTTGTTAAAATTTTCAGTACATTATATATTTGATATACTGAATGTTACAGGTCATATATGCAAATATGTCAAAACTTACCCAAATAACACTACGTCAAAACTTACCCAAATAACTGTAGACAATGTGACAAGTACATTTAAGTATCATCTAGAGGCTAAAAGTTCTATACTAATTATTAGGTAGCAAGTAGATTTTGCACCATGCTAACAACCGAGTCCTATTTGGATGTGTTTTCTGTTTTATCAATGAAACTTGGATAGTCTTTCATGATTTATTGGCAACAAAGAAAGCTCAGTTTTGGTGATGGGCATTATATCATGTCTTCTAGTGTATCAACAATTATATCATATGCTCTGTAAGAGCATGCTATCAAAATTTCTGAAATTTTATTGTTATTATTGCAGGAGGACAAAAAAACTTTACCCATTTACAAGTATCGAGATGAGCTACTTGACGCTATTGAGAAGTATCAGGTTTTCTCTATTTGCTTATAAGATTATTTGAAGTTTTCATAGGACATTAATGTCTTGAGTCATGCGGCATGAGGGGTGAGCGTGGATCGATTAATTGGTTCATGAAGGTTGAAATTTCTAACCGTGAACCTAACAGTTAAAATTGGTTTTGGTTGCAACATTTCGGTTGTTAGTTATTAACCATTGAGCAATAATCCACTAGTTCAAGAAAATATTTATCTACGATTCTTATAATGGTGAGTTGAATAATAGTCTTTTGATTAAATTGGTAAAACACCATTATGGTAATAGACAGTCTTTTCAAGATAGACAGATCATGATTGTAAATCAATGCAAAGGAGAAACTACTGTCCATGAATTATCATCAGCAAAAATCTATTTGCAATACCAATTTTTGAACAACGTTGTGGTTGTTTGCTCTTTGTTTTGTTATTTCTTGAAGCTGATTGCTTATTGTGTCTGAACTCTTATCAATTTGAAATGTTTTTTTGTGGCATGAGATGATTTAATGTTTTGGATTTTTAGGGTGGATTTAGTGATAGACTTGGGTGGAAATGATATGGAAACATATTGGACCTTTATGCAAAAAAATATGTATAAGCACACGCATATAAGCACACATATATTTGTGTATGTGTATCCATATACATTTATATGTATATATTTATGTGTGTGTGTGTGCGTGTATATATATATATATATATTTGCAAAATTGATCTGGTAATTTGGTTTTTCAGACGCTTGATCTGGATTTGAAACTGTTGAACAGGTTAACTGAAATTTTTGATTAGGTTTTGGAACATTTTTATTGTTAATTCGTTTTTTTGGTTGTTTTTTTTGCTTACCCTAGCGTGTATCAGTATTATTATATATGCTGGGACAATTTATTCATATTGTGGTTATTTTGGTTAATTTCTTTGCAGGTTCTTGTTATTGTAGGAGAAACTGGTTCAGGAAAAACCACGCAAATACCCCAGTATCTTCATGAAGCTGGTTATACAAAGCGTGGAAAGGTATAAGCTTGCCTATAATTTTTTTATGGTAGCACTTTTAATATAATTTTTTCTTTTTGTTGTTCTTATAGCTACTTTTACCTTGATTTTGAATTATTAATCATTTGTCGAAATGATTTGACTGCATTTTGGGTCATGATCAATGTACTCACTGAGGTAGGGCACATTTAGTTGTCTGCTTACTGATGTTTTATTGGTGGGCAAATGTTTTAAAAGTAATTAATTAAGCAAACCTTAACAAGTACAGAATTAGGGCTGGTTAGAATGAGAATAAGAAAATTTGGTTACTTTGAATAGCATCTTGACATTCATGCAAGCTGCAGTTTATGAGGAAAAAAGAAGGGGAGAAAAACGAAAGGTAGATTATACTTGGTTCTATTTTTAATGTCTGAGAGATCGAGTAGATAAGATAATGACTAATTACTATTACTATTTGGAATCTAAACCAGGAAAATTGTCATTCCATTTTACATAGAAATTAAACATCTTTTAGATAATTGCTAAATAATAGTATATCCTGGTTTTCATAGGATAGAAGATCCTAATTTGGAACACAATATTTCCAAGCTGAATTATAACAGCATTTGAGTCCTCTTAAACAAGAATTAAATCAAAACATTCCTTAAGTATGCTTTTCCCTAACTGCATCATCCATAGAGGTGAGTGGTAGGTTTGGTGCATCAAGCAGTTTGAATTGCTGCATTTTGCAGGTGGTTTTGGTTTAGTTTACTTGTGCTATGGGCATGTTAATTTTGATCATTTGGTTGGCCTTTTAGTATACTTGGGTTTGATTTTTGTTTTGTTAAATTTTAGGTATGTCCTGGGTAAAGTTTTTAACAAATTTGATTTTCTTTTTCATTTTGTATTTTTCTCAAGGGACTGGAGGAGAGGGGATGCGGTGGTTGCATTCTTATTTTCTTGAATTTTTGGAATTTAGTTAAATTTAATATTTTGGGTTGAATTTGAACTTTTTCTCTTGGGTAAGTTGGATTGGATTTACTTAGTTGTTCAAAAATGGCACTTCTGCACTCACCCATGTATGCATGAATTAGAAATCAACAGTTAAGCAAATAAAATGAGACTTTGGGAATTGGTTGATGACAGTGTCATGGTTGTCTTATTCTGTCACATGCTAAGCTGAAGGTTATTGACAATATGAATTCTTTTTTGTCCTACCTCCATAAGTTCTAAGATCCTTAGAGCTTAATTACAAAATATACCCTTAAAAATCAGTTGAACATTGTTTTTGAGAGAGATTTGAATAATTGAATTACTAATAAATCTGAAGACCAAACTATTTGATGTGAGATAGCCTATCAGCTCAAAAGATTGTTATTGCACAATTGTGTAAAAGTTGTCAATGCTAATTCAAAATGTTTACTGTCTATGTAGCACGGACATGGGTACGGACATGAACACTGAGAAACGATATTTATAAAAATATTAGGACACAGACACATAGGGAAAACATGTAAATATTAAAAATATAGGGGGTAAATGTATAAATAATTAAATTCAAAAATATTATTTTACGTTATTTCATATAAAATTTAACAAAAATGATATACAATCAAATTTACTGAACAATAATTGGTGTCAAACAGAGATTTTATGTTTTCTAGAAGGAAAAATGTGTTTTTAATTTAAAGAAATGCACTTTTAATTTTTTGGAAATTACAAAATGCACCTAGGAGGTTTTGTATCGGTGTCGGAAACATGTCAGAAACGCAACACGTCATACAGTTGAAGTGTCTGTGCTTCATAGTTTACTGTTTTAGAGATGTTGGGCTGAGTTGTGTATAGTTGGTAGTTACACCTCTCTTTGTTAGATATGAGTAAGAGTTTTAATCTTATCTCCTCAAAGTCAAAAGGAAAACAAAAAATTGCACTCATCACTCGAGCAAATAAAACTTGTATTTTCTTGATCTGCACGATTTGCGACTCTGACTTTGCAATATAACCTTGTCAGATATTGCCATGACCTTTATGCATATGTAGCCATTTTCCTATATGTATCTGGTCATGCTATTATTATTCAACTGTTCAAACTATGGAAATAGTGAAAATATTTTTTTGTTCATCCAGGTACTTGTCATCTGTATTTGTTGTCTCTAATTAAAAATTTTTTGAACAAATAATTAAAGAAATATGGACCAAGGCCTAGAATAGTTTAATCATATGTAATTATACAGAAACAGAGATCATACTTTATGGTTTCTTGTGTTTAACCAACAGTGTGTTCTCTTTAGGTATTTTCTCTGCGTAACTGAATTTACTTTGCTTTGAAATGTATGCATTTTCCTACACTTTTTTCCTTTCCTGATTTACTAATTAATGAAATTGAGAATTGTGTTTATAGGAACATGAAAAAGACATTTTTCGTTCCTCAAGTTCCAGCATACATCTGAAGTGTGTTATGCTTTGTTCTTTGATCACAAATAGCTATGCTTTTAATGGAAATGCTCTTATGATAACTAAAATGGTAATTTAGGAACTGTTAAAAGAGCACTAATTTGGTATATCGATGGTGTACTAAAAAATTATTCATGCTGCTAGGTTAATGACATACTTATGCAGAAAAAGAACATTTTAGAAGTCCAAAAAGAAGCTGGAGTCAACCTGCATTTTCATTCAGTTGGTGATTTTTGAAAAATATGTTGATGAACATTCAGCATTCAGGAGATAAGTAAACTTGTTTCTTGTTTCACAGGTTGGTTGTACACAGCCAAGACGGGTTGCTGCAATGAGTGTTGCTGCAAGGGTTTCTCAAGAAATGGGTGTCAAACTTGGGCATGAGGTATGCTGCCTGCTTGGTTATTCTTGTATCTTAGATTGCTTTTCTGGTATTAATTTGTCCTCTTTCTTTCGTCATTTCTTGCTTCAAGTGGAGCTATACTGTGCGAGATGTTTCAGCCTACAGTGGCATTTTTGCTATTATTTGTTTAGCCTTAAAAATGTCAGCTACATAGTGGATAAGACAAATATTCTACTGACCTTGCAAATGAGTGCTCAATTTGGTAAAATTTTACTGGGATAATAAGGTGCAACATCTGTTGGGAGTTATTGCAAATTAATCTGCATGCTTTAAAACTAATCTCAACCTCAATCTGCAGTTAATTCAATATCCATTCTTCCTGAATTTTTTTTTTCAATTTATCTGAAATTATTTTATCTGGATGAATTTATTATTATTATTATTTTAATTTTTTTATATAGGTTCTGAATACCTAAAGAGTAGATCTTGATTTAACTCTTGATTTATGCACAAAAAACATAGTTGTTAAAGACGTGTTCGAGGCCAAGGCGCACCGGGTGCTAGCCTTGGTGCCTTGGAAGCCCAAAGGTAGTCTCTATCACAATGGCGCGCGCTTTGGTGCCCTTGGGGGTCTAAGGCGAGGTGCTCTAGAGGCATGCCCGAGTGACATTAGTTAAATATTTTTATTTTTTTTAGTGTGGATAAATCTGAACTATTGATTGTAAATTGAAAAACACTAAATAGTAGACCTTACCACACTTGATTATTTTCAAAACAAACAATAAAAAAGAATAAAAAAGGAATTGGGCAAAGAAAATATGTGGTGATTGACTAATTGTGCTTTGTTTTGATAATTCATAATTGATAAGTGTTATAACTTGTTAAATATAGTATTAGTAAACTTAGGATCCTTCTGTGTTTAGGACTTCAAGTCTTTAGTAAGCTTAGGAATCTTGTGTGTCTAGTATTTCAAATCTTAATTAAGTTTTGTTTTGTTTTTTTTCTATTTTTTTGTTGTTATGACTTATGTATTTTGAGTTTTAATAGTTATAATATTATATCACACTGATAGTAGTCTAATAATAAAATTTATTACTTTTTTATTATTTTTTATTTTTGCGTCTCATGTCCCCTAGGCGTGTGCCTAGGTCCTAGGATCCCTTAGTGCGCCATTAATAATTGTGAAAAAAAAAATTGTGTTAAAGATCTTAGATATGTTGTAATATATAATAATTATAATATTATATCACACTGATAGTAGTTTAATAATAAAATTTATTACTTTTTTTTTATTTTTTATTTTTGCGTCTCATGTCCCCTAGGCGTGTGCCTTGTGCCTGGGCCATAGGATCCCTTAGTGCGCCTTTAATAACTGTGAAAAAAAAAATTGTGTTAAAGATCTTAGATATGTTCTAATATATAAAAACAATAAGAAACCCAAACTTTTTTGCCCATTTACAAATTTTTTCCTACGCTATGTTATTTTTGACAATTTTATTTTAATTGCATAAATTAGAGCAGTTTTGTTCGATTGGTCAAAATAGTCCTTTTATACCCTATCAGAAAAACTTGTGCAACTTTATAGAACAAAGAAAGCAAAGCCAGAAGGATCCAACTAACCCAAGCCAATAGGCCTCCCCTTGCACCTGACCTGAGATTCTCAGATTCAGACTCAGCTTCAACAGAAATAAAATCAGGAAGAAAGCCATGAATTATTCTAAACATGAGGACAAGCTTATAACATAACTGCCTTAGCAACAATATAAGCAGCCATATTAGCTTTTCTTTGAACCCAAGAGTAAGAAATACCATTAATGAGCCTTTCAACACTCTTATAATCTTGAATCATAGAACGGAATTCCATAAAGGTTACAGAAATTGGAGGACAGAACTTATTGACTGTCAATCTCTAGGTCCATGTTCTAATTGGCATGATTTGGGTATAGTTCTACAAAGTGCAAATTAAAAACAATGAACATTTTGATGATTGTGTTGACAAATATTTGTGTATAATGACTAGTTTATGTACGAGAAACAAGGAACATAATATATAGGAAGTTAAATCCTGAATAATATAGGAATCTAGATCCTAAAGATATGCAGAGTTAAAGATATGGCAGAATCACAAAATTAGGAAAAGAATAATCAAATATTGATCCACAAATCTAGGCTAGAATGTTGAAATCCTCGTGATTTTCAACACATGGTAATTTGTAAATTCGTGAAAAGGATCGGCTTTTGTTTTGCTATTAAGCCAGATTTAGACAATCTAATTGTTTTGTACTATACTCTATGTTTATGGTTCAATTATTTTTTTCTTTAGATTTGTCATTTTCAATATCTCTTGGGTCATTGGATGACCAAAATCGAGCAAAGGTACTTTTGACAGGTTCTTATTTTAAAATTGACTAAAGGTACAAATCAGCCCTTGGAATATAGCCAATAGAACGATTCACCCTCTAAAGTATGACTCAGTATAATCAGACCCCTAAAGTACAAACTCAGTATAATTAAGCTTCTAAAGTTAGCCTCCGTCTATCTCTATTACCGAGTCCGTTAAACCGACTCGGTTTTACTATTATCCAATCATAATGCTACACGTGTCCTTTACACTTATGGAAGTACCAATAACAGACTTGTGACACTAAAATCTAAAATTTGAAAATAAAGAATAAAACATATATATTTATTTAAATTAAAAAATAGTAAAAAAACACATCAGTTTTTTCTCTTTCCACCCCTATCCCTTCTCTCTCCTCGCTGGCAACCTTCAACTTGCAATTGGAGCCACTGCTGACTTCTTCTTAGGCGGTACCTCTTCCTCTCTTGACTTCTCCAACTGCAATGGGCGGAGGAGCTAAAGCATGTTGTAATATTTTGGATTTTGCTAGCAGAATAAGATTTGGGTTTCTGGAAAAAAGTTTCGATTGGAGTAATCGATTTATGTTTTGAAATTTTGGATTTATAGGTGTTTGTTGTTGAATTTGTTCTTCAATGCCTGGAAAATAGTTTCGATAGGAGTAATCTATTTATGTTTTGAAATTTTGGATTTTAGGTGTTTGTTGTTGAATTTGTTCTTCAATGCTTGATTCTGGAGGCGTGCTCCTCTGACTGCAGATTTTGTAGCTCGAATTGTATTGGGAAGATTGGTAAGAAATTTTATCAAAAACATGGTGGGCAAGTTAGACTACCAAAAGAACAAAAAAATAAAACAACATTCCTCCAACATTCAAATACATAACAAATAAAAAATAAATCCAACAAATTTGCAGTGGAAAAACCATCAAACATGGTCTTGAAGCTGGTCTTGTGTTTGATTTCACTTTCTTTTTTTTCTGGGAACTAATTTTCATGGCCTCAAAACAGTGGTAAAATAATTATAGATTGACATTGAATTTGCCTATCAGCAGTAAAACTAGCTAACACGGCCTTTGCTTTTTTCTGTTTTTTATTTTTAATTAATATGAAGATGTCCAACTCCAAAGAAGAAAATGAAGAAGAAAACGGGAAGAAGAAATGCAGGGGATAGCAAGCCAACTGAGAATAGTGAGGGTTGAGTGAAAATAAAGTGAATTTTGTGATTTTCCCAAACAACACCGTTTTAGGTGTTTTTTTTTTTTAATTTATTAATAGAATGTGTGAAAGGATGTCATTTTATTTTAAAGAAGCTAGATTTACCTCATGTTGACACATGTTGCATTATGATTGGATAATAGTAAGACCGAGACGGATTAACAGAACTGGGTAACAGGGACAGATGGATGCTAACTTTAAGGGCTTAATTGTACCGAGTTTGCACTTTAGGGGCCTGATTGTACTGAGCCATACTTTAGGGGGTGACTTGTTCTATTGACTATGCTTCAGGGGCTGATTTGTACCTTTGACCTTTTAAAAATCAGGATTGACATTCTAACTTTCAAGACGTGGGATCAATTTTAAACTAATCATCAAAGTTCTTTATGTTGAATGTATCTATTTGATCTTATATAATGTTTATAATTTAGCTTCATTCGCATGAAAAGACTAAAAAGGGAATATAGTTAATTGTTGTAATTATGTTTCTGCTGCTAAGTGGCCACAGTAACTCAACTCGCTTTATCTTCAGGTTGGTTATTCCATTCGGTTTGAAGACTGCACATCGGAGAAGACTGTTCTGAAATATATGACAGATGGAATGCTCTTGCGTGAATTCCTTGGTGAACCAGATTTAGCAACTTACAGGTGAACTATAATTTACTGGCTTGTTAATGGTTTTATTCTCTTGGTAATGCACTTATTTAATCTAGTAATTTATTAGTGTGGTAATGGTGGATGAGGCCCATGAAAGAACATTGTCGACCGACATACTATTTGGACTAGTAAAGGTAAGTACATCCTTTGACTTCATGATTATATCACAAAGGCAATCGCACACACTCACACAGATGTGATTTGTTTTTGCATGCATCTCTGTATTATATATGCGTTTGCATGTTGATATATGATCATAATTCTAGTAGTCTTTTTTTCTTAACTGAATTTACTCATGGTCAGATCCACTAGAAACTTATAGTCATCTTGGGGTCAGAAGCAAATATTATTTTCTATTAAGCTTTTAATTTCTTATCTGGTGCCTGTGCATGACAGGATATAACTCGGTTCCGTCCAGAATTGAAGTTGCTTATCTCAAGTGCTACACTTGATGCTGCCAAATTTAGTGATTACTTCGATTCTGCTCCAATTTTTAAAATTCCTGGACGGAGATTTCCTGTTGAGATACACTATACAAAAGCACCAGAAGCTGATTATCTAGATGCAGCAATTGTAACTGTGCTTCAAATTCATGTAACTCAACCTCCTGGAGATATTTTAGTTTTCTTCACAGGTCAGGAGGAAATAGAGACAGCTGAGGAAATTTTGAAGCATAGGACGAGAGGTTTGGGGACGAAAATTGCTGAGCTTATAATTTGCCCGATATATGCAAATTTGCCAACTGAGCTTCAAGCTAAAATATTTGAACCTACTCCAGAAGGGGCCCGGAAGGTTGTTCTTGCGACAAATATTGCTGAAACATCTCTAACAATTGATGGGATCAAGTACGTCATTGATCCTGGCTTTTGCAAGATGAAATCCTATAACCCAAGAACAGGGATGGAATCTTTGCTTGTTACACCTATTTCAAAAGCTTCAGCCAATCAGCGTGCTGGTCGGTCTGGACGAACGGGTCCAGGCAAGTGTTTTCGGTTGTACACTAATTACAATTATCATCATGACTTGGATGAAAATACTGTGCCAGAAATACAAAGGACAAATTTGGCTAATGTTGTGCTCTCTTTAAAGAGTCTTGGAATTCATGACTTGCTAAATTTTGATTTTATGGATCCTCCACCTTCTGAGGCATTACTTAAAGCCCTCGAACTTCTGTTTGCATTGAGTGCACTGAATAAACATGGTGAACTGACTAAAGTTGGTAGAAGGATGGCTGAATTCCCTCTTGATCCCATGCTATCTAAAATGATAGTTGCATCTGACAAGTACAAGTGCTCCGATGAAATAATTTCCATTGCTGCTATGCTTTCTGTTGGGAATTCAATATTTTATCGTCCGAAGGACAAACAGGTTCATGCTGACAATGCCAGATTGAATTTCCATACAGGAAATGTGGGGGACCATATAGCTCTTCTGAAGGTTAGTAAAGGCATGGTATCTGATGTTAATATTTCATTTACATACATAATGCATAGGCATGGTGCTATGCTGACTTGTAGATCTGTTTATCAATCTTAATTTCAAATGCTTCAATCTCCACCCCACCATAAAAACACAGAAACTGACAGATAGTCACAAAATGGAAAGGGAAGAAAAAATGCTGTTGTTTATATACTGTGTTTCTCCTCTTTATAGGTATATAATTCATGGAAGGAAACGAACTACTCGACTCAGTGGTGCTATGAAAATTATATTCAGGTATGGTCCAATGTTTCACTCTGCATCATGATGGTTATTTTGATATTTGCAGTATGTTACAAAGCTTTTTTTCGGTGTCCTAATTATGAGTTTAGGGCTTGATGTACGCAAAACAAATTCAAAGTTTAGGCTTATGTGAAATAAATCCATAATTGCATATAGGTAGAGAGCCCCAATGCTTCTTTTTCCATTTTCTAATCCTTGATGTAGAACAGAATTAGAGTATGAAAGGATGGACAAAAGAAAAAATAAGAGGAAAATTTTGGTAGGAAGAGAAGAACAGCTAATTGGGGAGTCAGAAAAGAAAAAGATTGGACTATGGACAGGAGAGAAGAGAAATTATGAGAGGAGAAGATTTGAGACAGAGAGAGAGAGAGAGAGTGAACGGAAGATGGGAATGAATTGTAAATGAGAGAAATTCACTGTTAATTATTTCTTTGCTTCTAGTGGGCACTCCAGTTGAGGTCAAGCAGAATTGTGCTCACAGAGGACCAAATGACTTCAAAATAGAAAATGAAAATAAAATCCGATAAACAAAAATGCTTTGTAGTTTACTTTTTATGCCTTAATTAGAAGACACTATAATTAAATCTAAACTAACCCTCTTGTTCATAGCACAAGGGATACAATTATGGAAAAATTATGGACTGTTAAAATTAAAATTATGTGGAGCATAAGGTATATTTACCTTTTCCTTCGAGTCTTTGGACCTAGAAATATGATGACTTACTTTCCAATCATTTTGGTCATGTGCCCCTAGAAATTCTTTTACACTTCCTGTAAAGTAGCATTAATGAGCAAATTTTGTTTCCTAAGACTATTGGTAGAGATCCTTGGTGTAACTACATTTATCTTTTTCTCTGTGACCACCCGGTCACAGGTTTACGTTATGGAGACAAGCACTTTCTAAGGGAAAGGCTCTGGGGACACCGCATACTGTGTATATCCTGATATTTGCAAAGCAAAGTGCCTCAAGCACCGGGTACACCAGTTAATACTAAAGTGTGTTGTCGTACATAATTGTTTAGGAGTTGGTCTCTCTCCCCCTTGTCATGGTTGCATAACCCCAACCTCTCTTGCTGATTTTTCACTCAATGAAATGTTAATTCATTGCAGAGGCAATTTTCTATGATTGCAATAGATTTGCTGAAATGATATTCTGCTTTTCTTTCTATAAATTTTTATTTTATTTTATCTTCTTGGATTGGAGAATGATAGTGTTGTATAAATTGCTG
This sequence comes from Balakata baccata, assembly GCA_949630135.1. NCBI lineage: Eukaryota > Viridiplantae > Streptophyta > Magnoliopsida > Malpighiales > Euphorbiaceae > Balakata > Balakata baccata. Next base: position 39,159 of record CATIWF010066038.1, read on the forward strand.
AGTTCATGTGAGCTTTATTTTGGCGAATGCATTTCTATTAGCCGCCCAGATACTGTTATATTGTGCATTTAAATATGCCTTCACTCGTGGTGATAAGGATATGAAGATTATCTGGAGTGCGTTCAGTATTCTTTTTGCTGAATTAGTCTCGTATTGGAGTTTTGACTGAGTGAATTATGTTGACAATTAATTTTTTCTTATTAGATGTTAGTCGCGCTAGTTAAAGAAGTATATTTTCTTCATATTTTAAGCTAGAGTACCAATACAATTCATTCTTAGTTTTGAGTTGTTGCTTTGCTAGAATTGCGTTGGTTTCTGAATTGTTATTCTTTGTGATCCATTTTCAAGGTCAGGAGTATGAAACGAGCTAGAGACATACGAGACCAGTTGGAGGGCCTTTTGGAAAGGGTTGAAATTGAACTAACATCCAATCCCAATGATTTAGATGCCATTAAAAAGTCCACAACATCTGGTAAATTTTAAGTAATTTATGTTTCTAGTTACCTGGAAATTACTTCCTTTGATGTTCAATATTGATTTTTTATTATAATTCTTTTCCAGGTTTTTTCCCACATTCTGCAAGGTTACAAAAGAATGGATCTTACAGAACTGTGAAACATCCACAAACAGTTCATATTCACCCCAGTTCTGGGTTATCTCAGGTAAAGTATTTAGCACAATTATTTTTTGAGATGTGCTGGGTTGTCTTTAATTGCTTCATTTAAACAAATCATTAGAAAAGATACAATGTTGTGTCAACTGTTGTTGGAAAATAAGAATCAATTTGATTTCCTGCCCTAGCAATTTGGATCTATCTGGTAAATTGCAAATGAAACTGATCATAACCAAAACAAGAGAGTCAGTGAATCAATAGGAACAACATTGGTTCTCTACTTATTGGGTATAGGACCCTGAACTTCAAACTTTGATATCTCACTTCAATTTATCAGGAGAATTCCCTAAACCCAAACTTTATCAAGAGAAATAGTCCCTGAACCCTCGTCTAGGTTCTTTGCTTCTATCCACTACTTTTTACTTTCTTTTCCCTTATTGTTTTTAAATTTTCTTTTCTTTAAGTGCTGGCTATTTTTGTCTAGTTTTTACCTTTATGCCAATTGATTATGGCCTTTTAGTTTACCTAGTTTGATTTATTTGATATTTTATTGTATGATCAATTATATAGAGTGGGAATTCCGAGCACGACCTCAATGACAAACTTTCTAGAATTTTAATTATTTTTCTTTTTTGCCAAAAAGGGTAATGCAAATCTAGAATTCTAAAATTTATGATTTATAATTAATATTTTTCTATTGAACTAAATATTTTAAAATACTTTACAGATATAATATAATGAAGCACATTTCTAACAGGCCAAATAATAATGTCATATTTATTAAAATTGTCATGTTTTCATGGATTTTGCCTATTTTATATGGACAGATAATTAATTTTGAGACTTTTACACCAAATTTTAGGATTTGGTTTCTGATTTGCAGTTCACAAAATAAGGATTTCGATTCAGTTGGAACCTTGATCTGACATCGTACATGTGTTGAATTCTGTAGTATCCTTCATAATGGACTGAAAAATACAAGGGTGCCTTTTCATTTCTTTTCAGGTGGTAGCGGTTTTTTTTTGGTGGTTTGGGGGGGGGGGGGGGGGTGCCGCTTTGTCTTTTCTACATTAATTTAAATACAAAACGTACATTTTAATATTTCTATAAGGACAAAATAGGATTTTTCTAATCATTTTTATAAGTGAACTCAATTTTTTAGTTGCTACAAAAAGTTATTTTAGAATGCACTAATTATAATTTCTAATGCATATGGTTTAGGGTAAACCATATGTATCAACTGCATAAGACTTAGGATTATCTAAATACATACGCAATAATCATTGTATATAATATAAACCGTAAATTACAGCTAGCAATATTTGATTTTCTATCATTGACAACACTGATCGGAAAGGATTTAGAGTAATTTACTTAACTAAATATTAGATTTGTTAATACTTTTTTGTTTTATTAATTTGATCAAATGCTCATAGAATAAAGTGTAAATTGCAGTAGTGAAATTTTGTTGCATAATTTTCCTCTTAGTAATATAATGCTGAAGGCTCTGTAAATTATCCTTCTCAATATTTATAACAAAAACTCTGCTGAGAATATGATTTGGTATTCAGGAAAATGTATAATGAAAACTCATGAACTGTTGCACTGTATCCAGTGCGAAAGTCATGAATATGTCTGCATAAGCATAAGTGGGTTCTCTCGTGTCTGAAAGACTTGTGCATTAGAAATTCTTCTGAGAATTATAGAGGTTAGATCTTCTATACATTTCATGTTTTATATTTGTTGACTTTCAGGTGCTCCCAAGATGGGTAATATACCATGAGTTGGTTCTTACAACCAAGGAGTACATGAGGCAGGCAAGTAGCATGACATTTTCGTATGCTTGTCTTCTGTTGGTTGCTTCTTTAGTTATGTGTCATAACTAAACTCAAGAAGCTGAATATGCAGGTGACTGAGCTAAAGCCAGAGTGGCTGGTAGAAATAGCCCCCCACTATTACCAGCTGAAGGATGTTGAAGATGGTAATCTCTCTTTTTTGTGTGTATGTCCAAGCTTTTGTGTTATTTTTGGTCTGATGCATTATAAAGTTCAAATCAAATTGCATAATTGTTGGAAATTAACACTGCTTAGGCTACTGACGGGTTTTCTCTTCTATCAAAGAGCACTACTATTTAGCATAGGGGTGAGTTATTACTGCATGAAAGACCAGATTTAACAGCTTCTGGTAATAAAATTTTGGAACAAAAAGAACTCAGGCAAGAGTTTTGGACATTGGAGAGAAATGATTTTGTTGTAGTTTGTATAGTACCATCATCATATGTTTCCTTCCAACAAATGTTATTGCATGACAGAGTTAAGCTCGGGAATTTATTCAGAATTTCTAGTCTGACATTGTTCGTTTTCTGCATTAAATCCTTAGTAGTCCATCAGTTCCTTATGAGTGAAACAGAATAAAATCCTTCAACTTCTCTGTTTTGGTAATTTAGCAAAGAACTGCATAAACATATATATATACTATTAATTGGATGAAAAGTGCTTTTGCTGTTATTAGAAGTTTACAATTTTAGCAAAAACTGTCTATATTTCCGGAACCAAACAATCCATTGCACTGGTTTTGGTTTATGGAGTTGGTGTTATTAAGAGAAAAATGTTTGCAAATCTGATTTTGCTTAAATGGATGGCACTAACAGCAGGGTCAAAGAAAATGCCACATGGTGAAGGACGTGCATCCTAACTGGGAATAAGAGAGAGAGACACAATTACAAGTATTGGTAGGGGTTTTGTTGAAATGCTTAGGTCTTCTTGGGCAAAGAATGAGAAGACTGTAAATTCAGTTTTGTACATCTTGAGTTTATGTTTAGGATGCAGCAATGTTGGTTACTTTTATTGTGTTGAACTGGAAAATAGCTACAACTGTACCAAGTGTAAATCTGGATCCAACTATGTAAATTATTTAGGGTAATCCAAGTTTTGATAGAATTAGACTCTAGCTTGAGCTCTGTAAAGTTTTTGGTGATTGGATTTCAGCAACAAATCAATTTTATTCTTACTTCCACGTCTCTTTCTTTCTTTAATTTATTTTTGTAAGCAACATCTATTTTCAAATTTCTAAACTATAACGAGTTAATTAATTTAGTTAAAATTTTATTGTGTTTAATTGAAATTCCTGAATTATCATTTTTATTTAAGTGTCATTTGGTATCTATTTATATAATTTCTGGGTTCAATTGTAATTGAACAGACGGTAGTGGCGCACACATTGTTAATTTGCATATCCTTGTTCTAGCTTAATAATTTTCTAATACATAAGTTATTTTATTTAGTAAAATAAAAAATAAAAAATGAAAAGTTTAAAAGTCCTTAAAAAAAAATTTAAAATCACTTTAATTTTATACATCACCAAGTTTGATGCTTTGTTTAATCCTTTTCAAAATCATGAAGCTAAGAGTCCAGCCTTGACTGTCTCCAGCTGTGTAAATTAGAGTTTGTCTACTTGGTGCTTGGTAATAGAAACCAGTGTAGATGCGGTGTTTGAACTTCTTGTCCATAATTCACGTCTTTGCAAGTCTTAAAGAGGGACTTGTGATAGCAAACATGAAAGGTGGCTCATGTTTACATGCTACTAACCAAAAATTTTGTCTTGAATAGCATTCGATGTGAATGATCTCATCAATTTCCTCCAAGGATTTAAGTTTTGGTTTTTGGGTTTTCTTGAATCTACATTCTTTTGCACAATTACCGCACAAAGTACACCTTATTTCCTGATGTTTTTGAATTTCTTTTGATCCCTTTTTAGTACCAAATGGATTTCCTCTTATTTGCTTTTCTTTATTAGAATTATTTCCTCTTCTTTGTTAGAATTATATCGTATTGATCTTAGGACATGTTTGTTTCAACTAAAAAAAACTCATTCCTTTTGTTAGTGTTTGGTTCAACAAAATAAGCTCAGGAATGGGAATCCCATTAGCCCGGGAATGAAAATCACTCATTTCCTAAGATATACCCTTCAAGCAATAAGCGGGAATAAAAAAAATACGCTAATTTGTTCTCTATTTCTCTGTAGTCGGCTCGGCTTTGGAAGTATCATTTTTCATTCATTTTTTCCATGGCTCAACTATCAACAAAATGTTTTGAAATATTTCTATAACAAACATTTAAATATAATTAATATAAATAATAAAGTTATTTTTAATTATAATAAAATTTAAAAATTATATATATATATTAAAAATAATTAAAAAAAAAAGGTTGATTCTCATTTTCATTTCAATATTTAACAAAATATATACAATTGAAATTCCATTCACATTCCTTAATAAATAAAATGAACTAAACAATAAGCTTGAATTTATCATTATCATTTCCATTTTCATTCCCACCTTTGAACCAAATGGGATCCTTAATTATTATTGTCGTTATAAGAATTTTTATTCCTTATCTCTCACCCTCGATTACTTTGGTGCCAAAGTATTTTTATTCTTCCAAAGTAAATTCTTCGGAATAATAAGGAAGTTTCTTCTTTCTGTAGGTCTCAAAAGAACTCAAGAGAGGAGTGAGTTGAGCTTTTTAAGAATTTTATAAACTTTTAAAGCTGATACACTTATATAGCAGTATTCTAATGAAATAAATTAGACTCACAAAAATAGAGGATGAGGTATTGGTTAAAGGAAAGCTAATTTCAATCAAGTTATATTACTTAATCTTTTTTGTCACTTAATTTGATGACCTATTTCTTTTTGCAATAAACAAAAGATTTTAATATGGTTATAAAATCAATTCCAATGGTATTTCAAATTCTTTTCAATTTAAAAACAGATTTGGAGACTTTCAAACAATAACATAGAACAAAGTAAGAAGGAAAATGTTTGACACACTGATTTACAGTAGTTCAGCTTCCTCAAGACTACATCTACTCTTCAAGATACACTCTTGAGCCTTTTCTTCACCATAAAACTCTTTTCACGGGCAAGAGTAAAGCCTCTTACAAATTCTAATGAATACAAATCAAATTTTACAAATTTTTGCAAAATAAAACTTGATAAACACTTGATTAGCTTGAAAACTTAGGTGCTAATCAACCTAAAATAAGTTTTTAAGATTAACTTGAAAACTTACAATACAATTACACTTTAGTTGAGTTTGAATTTAGCTAAGAGCCAAAGCAAGTAGAATGACACAAATGAAGTTCAAGTGGAAGGAAAAACTATTTGAGAATTGAAAAATAAATTTCTTAGATTGATTTCTTATTTTCCAACAGCCAGAACATCATTTCAAGGGGTTTATATAGTTTTTGATATGAAAACTAACTAGTAGAGACAAAAAATATCTTTTCCAAAACTAGTCGTTATTCTTGTCTTTTAGCAAAAACTGTCACAGTACGTTTAGCATACTAGTAGAATACTAGGTTTTTAATTTTGATAAAAAACATTTTATTCTTAGAAAACTCAAGTTTCACTTATGTTGGACACTATAATGACTTTACAAAATAAATCTAAATATTAATGCTGTCCTCATGCTCTTCACATTTGAATTGCACTTTATTTATAATCCAGTTGTGTTGGTGAATATGAAATTATAATATTAATACACTAAATTCTAATATCATGGTTTTACAATTATCAAAACTTAGGGATTGCTCTAAGATGATGGCAATTTCAGTATAATTGCTCCAATTTGAAAAGATTCAGGAAGTTCAACATTTATAATCATCAATTAGTTTACCATATAATGTGTAAATAAATTTATGCACTTGTGTTAAGATAGGCATACTATCATTAAGTTTGTACTCAAAATATTTAAAAATAAAAAACTTTTTGGCAGTTTTGTATTTGAATTTCAAGGCTTTCTAAATTTTGATTGCAGTCGTGTAGAGATCGTAAAGACAACCTGAAAGAGCATTGAGAATATAACCCATACAGATAATTTCATCTTCCTTTATCTTTGTCCTTTTGTGCCTTGAGTTCCTCTCAATTCGAAGAATATTTAAATCAAGTGCATTAAAAAGTCTAAGATTAAAGCGGTAAGCATGAATCTCAACCTGTTGTGAAATTTATGTTATCAAAATGATCAAGGCGATCAAAGTCTTGGTTCATCATTTGGTTGTGTCAACTTCCATGATCAAATATCGGTATTAGATTATTAGAAAAGTGAAGAATAATAGGTTCTGTTCGGTAAAACTAGCTGATAATCTAAACACTAGCTAATAATTTAGTTATAAGCTGATAAGCTGATAATCTAATTGTACCTTATAATCTACTAGTTGAAAGTTTAGTAGTCGATAATTTAGCCGATTGAATTAAAAATGTTTGACAAAACTAACAGGAAAATATAAAATGACATATTTATATATATTAATCAAACATAAAATATATCAATCTAAAATAATAAAAAAATATAAACTCAAAATAATAAAAGAATTGTATATTTGGTGTCAAAAATTAAAAATCTAAATTTGTATATTTAGGGAATGCTTAATTATTATTAAATAAAAAAAAAATAAGAGAAGGTTGAAGATTTAGATTTTTTAGATAAAGGATAAAATATTATCATTTACCAAAAAGAATAAAAGTATAATAGGAAAAGAATATAATAATTTACTAGATTATTTTTGAGTGCTAGTAGGAATAGCTTATTTTCTAGGAGATTATAAACTGATTTTTTTTAAATAATCTATTTTATCAAACAAAGATTATTGATTAAAGTAACTTAAAGTTTTGATCAATCTAGATTATAATTTGGATTATGGTTACCAAACGGTGCCATACTCTTGAAAATCGTTATGGAACACTTATTTCTCCATTTTTTGATATTACTATGAGATTAATTGCAAATAACTTTAATAGATATGATAAGCCTTAAAAGAATTATATGCTAAGCAAATAATAGAGAAATCCAATTAGGAAAGTAAGAAATTGAATTGATATAATTTAAGTAAATAATTTTGACAAAGAAAACAATTTTAGTAAAGGGGCTGCTGAAATTTTCTTGATTAGACATAGAAAATAACTTACTTAGTTATTAAAAAAAAAGAAGTTACAAAGACAAAAGTAATTATCAATTTAAACTAAAAAAAAAAATACATATTCATTTATTTTATAACTTCTCAAAAAAAAAAAAAAATCTCTTTTAAAATTGTATTTCAATAATTTCTACAATAAATATATACAACAGTAGTTTCTAATCATGATTATGACATTCCTCCTTTTTCTTTTTTTGAATAAAGATGAATAAACTATTGAGTTCTCTAGTTATAATTTAAAATAAGTAACAGCCAATAACAAACCAGTTTTTGACGCAAATACTCCAGTAATGTGTAATTACCATTATAGCTCCAGCATAAAAGGTAGTCCATTCTGCACATTTCAAAGTTTTTGTTTTCTCATAATATCCATTTGCACTTTTTGAATATAATTAATATTTAACTAATTTAAGATATGGATTAATTTAAAATCTTAAAATCAAGGAAACATTAATTATGTGAAATTTAACTTAAAATAATTTAGAATAACTGTCATACACGTTTTTTATTTGTCATTTTCTTTCTATATGCATGTTATATATGAACAAAAAATTAGTCCTAATTAATATTAATGATGAATAATTTTCATTCACACAAACAAAGTTATATATTTGTTATATGTAGGGTACATTGATGTTATATGATACGAAATCTTACACAAATCTAATTTATTTTTAATGATGAATCCAAATTTTGTAACACCAAAATAAATATAAAAATGTATTTTAATCATGTATTGATTCAACATTGTGGAATACAATTTTTTTTAAGATATAATATATTTAAATATCAGTGGAATGAGTCTGAAAAAAATAAAGAAGTGATAATAATAATTGTTACCAATTTTGAAGATATAAATTTAATTAAATTCATAAAATCAAGAAATCATTAATTATGTGAAATTTATTTAAAATAATTTAGAATAACTGTCATACACGTTTTTTATTTGTCATTTCCTTGCTATATGCATGTTATATATGAACAAAAATTAACATAATTAATATTAATAATGAGTAATTTTCTTTCACACATACCAAGTTATATGCAGATTATATTAGTGTTATATGACACAAAGTCCTGGACAAATTTAATTTATTTTTAATGATGAAATTGAATTTTGTAATATCAAATGAACATAAGAATATGTTTTGATCATATATTGATTCAATGTTGAGGAATATAATGTTTTCTTAAGATATAACATATTTAAATATCAGTGGAATGAGTATAAAAAAAAAAAAGAAATGTGTTGTTCTTGTAACTACCAAATAGTAGCGACATTGTTTGTATGTTATATGTAGGTTATCTAAGGTTATATTTGTGGTATATGATACGAATTGTTGCACATAAATTATATTTTAATTTGTTTTACCATACGGAACAAGTTATATGTTTATTATATATAGGCTATATTGGTATTATATATTACGAAATCCTGCACAAATTTAATTTATTTTTTATGATGAAACCAAATTTTATAACACCATAGTTATATGGTCAATTCGCCTGCTATTTTTATGAGAACCAAAATACCAATAGAGATTCTAGCAGCTTCTCCATCTTCTTTTCTACATTGAATAAAGAATATGGTAAAGACTAAATTCTACCGAAAAAAAAACTCAACAAAACAAGCTAGACATCAAACTATCCAAAATTCTACTATTCATAAGAAAGTGAAAGAAAAAGTAGAAAAAAAGATATAACTAAACCATATTCTTGATTGTTGTTTGATTAAGAAAATAACACAAACTTCTTTCTGCTTAGTTCATTGTATATGATTTCTTCTTTCCGCTTAATATTCAACGAGTTGCAGTTATTTCTTCTTTCCTTAATACCTTTTATGGAGTAGAAACTCTAGATCAAAACCACTAAAGAAAGTAAATGCAAATGAGAAGGAAAGTGGTCAAACATTCAATCGGAAAACGAAACCAAAGAGAGAGGAAAAAAGAGATATTTTGATTGAAGGAGAGATAAATTAGGGATTTGCTTCTAATGTGGTTTATTTTAATATAAAGGATGTAATAGGAAAATATAAAAGTGTTAACCGATACTTTAGTAAAAGAAAATAAAACAATAAATAGTCTAAAAAAAGAGCCATATGACGTCCTTTTTCCATAACAAACCCTTGAAGAATAGGGAGTGGCTAAGTTACAGTACAAATATGCCTACATTAAATTAGATACACTTCAAGTTACTAAGGACTATCATTGCTAGAGTGATTAGAGCTAGAGTGAAAAGCTTTATATGTTCTTTCTGCATCACAACTATTAGAAAGATGGTGGACCAAGAAAGGGGGATGAATTAGTGACAAATAAAAATTTTGGGTTTAATGTATTTCTTTGAGTTTTTGAGGAATATGCAAATAAATGATAAAATGCAAAGGAGCAAGAGAAGAAAGATACAATATCTATAGAGGTTTAAGTATTAAAAAACCTTAGTCCTCTTCCCGACCATAATTGAGACTTCTACTATTTCAACTTGAGATAAAAGAGAGTTTTCCTAGCTCACTCACAACTAAGTGGTTTCCTAAGGCTCACACCAAACCCAAATCCCTTGTATTTTAATGGCTCATACAATAACCAATTCTTTAGTATTTTTCACAGGCTCATACATAATCCAACTAAGAGTTATTCTCACTAGGTTCACTTTTACAACCTATACCCGAGTGTTGTTAAAGTTAACACTTTGACCTTTCTTACAAAATATATGAGAAATAAAATTACAAGAGTTTTGGCATATTTAAAATTAAGCTCTTATATTCTAAGGCCTTGTGGAGGTCAATTTATAATGTTTACGTTCCAATTAGCCATTATAAATAAGTGCCAAACTTTTTCTAATGTCTTCTTACATAAACATTAAAAGCTGCTTGCAAAGACGGTTTTCTGGTTGGGAAACTTCATTTATCTGTTGGAGTTTTACACAAGGTAGCCTTTGATTTGTCCTTTTCTCTAACGGCTAGTCTCTATCAAATTTTCCAGTTGTGACTTGAGTTTTTCGGTCATAAAAGCTTTCTAGAACTTTTAACTTGAAGATTGTAATTGTTGGAATTGAAAACTTTCTCGAGGGGAAAACTTTCTAAGTTGGGAGATTCTATGTCTTGAACTGGATTAGCTATTGGATCTAAAGGTTCTTTTGTCCTGGATGCGAAATAACTTTTGTAGTTGCAAAACATCTCCCAGGCGCGACTTAACATCCCAGTTGGGATTAGACGTCTTCAACATTTGACCATTTTGTTTACTAAGTAAACATTGGCCTATTGACTTGAAACTTGGTATGCTATAAAAACAACATTAAATGGAAACATTTGTGACATTTAATTTGATTGTCAAGATCAATAGAGAGATCAGTCACCCTTAGGTCAAAAATAGTTTGTACTCTAAGTGCCAACATTCATACTTTGACTCTTGTCTTGATGGTGCATCAGTGAAGGTGGTGCTAGTATGACTGACTTGGCAGCTGAAGCTTGTAAAGTGTGGTGGTAGCTAAAGTAACTGTATTAACCCCCCATAAGCTTGGGGTAAACAAGTTAGAGACACCAAGCTTGGATAGAAACTTAGAGAACTATGGAAAGCCATTGGTAAAGAAATTAGCTAAATGATCATGAGAAGAGACTGGTAGAAGATGAATAATGCTAGCTTTAAATTTCTCCTTTTTAATGTGACAATCCAACTCGATGTGTTTAGTTCGTTCTTGAAAAACTGGATTGTGGGAAATATGCATAGCAGGTTGATTATCATAGTACATTAAAGCAGGCTTAGGATAAGGAATATGAAAATCATATAGAATATAAAGAAGGCATTATAATTCACAAGAAGGGTTAGCCATAGTCCTATACTTTAGCCCTGTAAAGGACTTAGAAATTGTGATATGTTTCTTGGATTTCCAAGAAATCAGGGAAGGATCCAAAAAAACACAAAAGTTAGTAATAGATAGGTGAGAAACATGATATTGAGCCCAATCAAAATATGAGAAAGACTTGAGCTCTAAGGATCTAGTAAAAGGAAAATGAAGACCTTGACCAACAATGTTTTTGAGATATTTGTGGACCTAGTGAGCAATTGTAACATGAGAGGCATTAGGCTTGTCAAGAAATTGACTTAGCTGTTGCATTACAAAAGCCAAATCAGTACGAGTATTTATTAGGTAGAGGAGCTTCCTAATGAGCTGTTGATATGAACTAACATTAGAAATGAGTGTAGCTGAAGTAGAAATAGACTCAGCCACTATTGGGGTTTTAGTAGGTTTACTGCCAAGAAAACTAGTATCCTATAACAATTCAAGAGTGTATTTTCATTGGCAAACAGAAATACCAGTCCGATCCCGTGCAACCTTAAGGCCTAAAAAAAAATACTTCAATTGACCGAGTTCTTTGATTTTAAAAGTACTATTGGGAGGCATGTACTGGAGCTCTAACTCCTAATGTAGGCTGGTCTCTATGTGGTTGATGAGATGCTACATTTGAAGGATGTTCGGCCTACCTTTCTCTCCTTGGTGAATTATATTCGACCATGGCCCTATAGCATATGAAATTATGTTACTTGATAATGTTCAGGACATATGATGCACAAGTTATCATGTTCTAATGCATATGCACCTTCCCAAAGAACATATCCCTGCTCTGATACCAAACTAAAATGTAACACCTTATACCTATGGATATCACTTATACTTGTATCATGTTATCATGTATTGCATAGAATAAGACATAGTCCTATTTATAATGAGTGATAAAAAATTTTTTTTTTGAATCATATATCAATATAGCATTTAGTAATTCAGCAAAGTATAACAGTTTGACTATATACGTAATATATATATCACATCATTATGTATTCACTATATTATACATATACAGACATACAATCCAAAACACAAAAGACATATCCCTATACATATGTGAAATGCAAGGAGAGAGATTGGTGAGGCTCGACCGGTGACCTATGATCCATGTCTTCTATATAGTATGCACCTCCAAAATGAGCTAATTACACGACTCTTCTTGAAAAATAATGCAATTTGATGAGTTGCAACTTAATGAGAATAATTATCAAAAGCTTTCTAAAGTACCAAGCCAATAACAGTTACAAGTAATAATCACCATTTGTACACATTTTACATGTCATTCTATTTATCAATATCACATGAATATAAATGACATTAATTCATGTAAACATTTTATTTGCTTATGCTTATGTCATTTTCTTATTGTTGTGACTAGGCTAAACAAACACTGTCCCAAGTTTCTATGTGAATATTTGTATTTGTTAGCTAGCTTGATCATTTGTAACATTTGCACATTTGTTAGGCCAAATGCCTTTTCTTTTGCTTTTGACCATTTGTTTGGGCCATAGGCCTCTTTTTCTGCTTTTCAATGCTATTTAGTTAGTTACAACGCCTTTAAGTCCATATGCATATGCATTTGCAACAATCATTATACATTTTAGTCAACTTTTGCCTTATACAAAAAAAATCTATACATGTAATCCAAACATGTACTTTACATTCAATACAGTCTCATTGGCCATATCATAGCAATCATATAATTCAAATAAAGTAAAACAAGTTACATTGCACGTAGCACGTAATAATCGCACATACCAAAGAAATCGTTTGATAATTAAACTCACATTTTCTTTTGATATTGAGCTTCTAACTTACTGTCTTTCACTTCCTTGAGGCTCTCCAATATTCTATGGGCCTAATTGAATGTATACTTGGTCAATTGATAGCTAAATAAACTCAATGAAACTTAAACAAATTGAAATATGCATTTTTAGGACCACTAACTAGGGTTTGGTATAATGGCAGTGTGACCTTCATGTGTTCAGTAGCTTATAACTTTTTCTATACTAGTCCAATTTATATGTTCTTATTTCTAATTAAATCTAACATATAGGGTTATAACATATCTAAATGTGAGACAAATTGGACCATTGTGGAATATTTAATGCAATTTAAATGTGTGTTCTGTTTTCTGCCCTATTTTAGACCTTAGGTAGTTTGGGACACCAAATGTGCTTCTTCATATCTTATAACGTGTAAGTTATATTTCAATGAAATTTTGTATACACATAGATATGTCAAAATGTAACATTTTTCATGTTTACAACTTTCATCGATTCTGCCTCTAAAGTCCTCATATGGTAGGGTAATTGTGACTGGTCAGAAATAGGGCTGGCATTTGGACTAGTCTGATTGGTGAAGGCTATATCTCACAACATACATAATATATTGAGGTGACATTTATGCCAAAATTTATCTAATATATGTGCCTATAACTTTCATGTTTTGACCATTTACAGATTATGTCTATAAGGAGTTCAAAATTGGCAAACAACTGACTGTACCTACCCATGACACTAAGCAGACAACTCAAATATGGAACAGACATGACTCTCTTGCCTATAACTCAACATCTGCCCATAATCTAGTCCTGAAATTTTTTGTACAATAGATAACACATATATCTACAACTTTTATGTTTTGAGTTTCCTCAAATATCGACTCTATCATATAGAATCATAATCGAAACAGCAGATGATTCACTTACGTTCCTCAATGGAACTAGTTTCAGTTCAATGCTAATATCTTTCAACAGACACAAAATCATGCAAAACAATTTATTTACCTTAAACCTAAGACATAAAGCTACAAGTTCGGTGTGTGTTTCTCAAAAATCAGCCTTTAACATAAAGAAAATGGGACCCTAATTTTCTACCATGAAAACACAAATCAAGCAGCTTACCCATGGAAAGCTAGTAGTTTGCACCTTTTAAGTCATATTCTATTAATCATAAATTGAAACAACCAATTCATGATAATAAACTAACCTTTAGATGTTCTTTTTCCTGGTCTTTTTTCTAGAAAAAATTGAGTGAAAAAGTGAAGAAGAGATGAGGAAAGAAGATGGTTCGGAAGATAAGGCAGCAGCCCTATTTGACTTAGCCAACTTTGTCCCATTCTAATTTTTCGGATTTCTCTTTTTTTTTTAACTTTTTTTATATATTTAAATAATTTAAATAAATAATAACTAATTATTATTATTATTATTATTATTATTATTATTATTTTTTCTACATATTTATATGTACTTAGTACCAAATTATTATCTAGTCAAATTGTCTACTTTAATTAATTTCACTATGCCAAATTTCATTTATTTCAAATTTAATCATTTTGTTTAATTAGTTTTCAATACCTTGTCATTCTCATATAATTTATAACTTGACACGTGCGACTTGCTCTTTTTACGATAATCTGACTTGTAGCAAGTCTACCTTGTGAGCATGTTCTAGGTAAAATTCCTATATATGCATGTGTTACATGTGACTGACATTTATAAAATGAAAATGTCAAAATGAAATGCATGTGATAATGCATGTGGGAAAGTCATGGATGTTACAATCCAGTACCAACCACACCATCATACTATTTTTAGATAGTGAGACATGATTTTATTTGTGAAATTTAGGTATATTATTTAATTAATGTGATAAATTTATTTTATTAAGTAATTTGATGGATTTCATGATTATGGAAATTATTGGAGAATATATTTAGACATTATAATAGAATTATGAGGTGGTTATTAGTGAAGTTGAATTATTGATAAGTTATGGATTATTGAGTTGATTATGTATGTTGATCGGGTATATAATAAATTGGACACTCCTATTGTAATTGATTGTGTTGAGATGATGATGATATATTTTATATAATTATGACCTGTAAGCGGGGGGTTGTCTAGTTTTTAAAGGAGGTACTGCTGAATTTTCAGTAGAAATTACGTTACAAATAGTAATATATGATTGAATGTAATTTGTTGGAGATGTGATTGAGTGAGACTGTGATATTGTGATATGATTGTTGGATGAGAACTATAGTAGAACGTGCCACCTGTTGGGTTACATCAAGTCCGTGTATACACTAGTAATGATTTTATGATTATAGATGGTGTTAACCGTAGGGTGATTGCTCTCCATTTTGATATTTACAATCAAATTAATTGTTACTAACATCCTTGTTAATTGTTGTTTTGATAGTGTTTAAAGTTTCAACACTTTTGATTAAGGTTTCCTCATTGAACAACTCAAGAATTTCATGGAGACGTGTAACTCCCGACTGGGATCAGAAACTTCCGACCGGGACACAAGTCCAAACCAGGAAGTTCCATGTCTAGACTGGAAAAACATTGTCTCTAAATGTCTCAAAGTTCCAGTAGCCAAAGCAGATCGGGAAATGGTATGTCCCGACCGGGACTGGCAGTTTCCAGACCGGGATAATAAAGTCCCGACCGGGATTGTAGAACAGACCAAGCAAACCAAAGGTCCAAACCGGAAAACTCTGTAGGGTAATGACCCAAAAATTCCAGTAGCAAAAGTAGACCGGGACATGGGATGTCCCCACCGGGACACTTAGTTTCCCGATGGGGAATGGTTGCAGTTCGAGCGGGACATTCAAAAAGACATGATTGTTGAAGAGGAGACACCACCAAAATGTGCCACATCATCAGAAAGTCAAACACCCTTAGTCAAACTGACTCAGGTTCCGACCGGGAATGTTAGTCCCGATCGAGACTTATTAAAAGCCAAGAAGACCTAAGTTCCTAGTAGTGGCATCATCAGGCAAGTCCCCACTAGGACACATGGAGTCCCGACCGGGACACTTGATGTAACATCCTCGACTTTCCCACATGCATTATGACACACATTACATTTGGACATATTCATTTTATATATGTCATTCACATGAAACACATGCATACAAAGGGATTTTAGCTAGAACATGCTCACGAGGTAGACTTGCTACCGATCGGTTTATCGTAATAAGAGCAAGTCGCACGTGTCAAGTTATAAGTTAAATAAGGATGATAAGGTATTGAAATAAGTTAATTAAATGA
>CATIWF010066053.1:0-44803 GCA_949630135.1 Balakata baccata
TTAAAAATACATTTTCCTCCCTGTCAATCTCTTCCGCGCCACTAATTTCTTGTCGACAACGGCTAATAATGTGAAAAACCTCCTTCCTTTATTGGCTAACCACTGCAGAGGAGACGAAAAAGAAAGAAAGAGAAATTTCACTTGAGTGAGGCTGGAGCAGGCAAGAAAATTTTGGACACTGAAAATGAACTAAGAGATGCGACATCTATGGAGAAATGATGGCGTTTTGACAGATGAACGAAAGGAAGGTAGTAAGCGATTGCGACCATTGAACAGTAGCTTATTCGCTCCTACTTTCCCAATTTCTTCTTTCTTTTTTCTTCTTCTCTTTGTTTTTATTATTTTCTTTTTGTTTGAAATTCCAATTTTAAACTTTTAATTATTTGTTAGATTTTGAAGATTTCTTATTATTTGCAGTTGAAACTTCCTATTTTTATGTATATTGAAGTTATATATGATATTTCTAAGTTTCGATGGAATTCTAACATTATTATTTAATCATTTCTTCTTTCTCTTTGTTCTACTTTCTTTTTTTTTTTTTTTTTGAAAATCACTAAGGTATTATTCTCAAAAGAATTCCTAAAGTATACCCGAGGTATTCTCAAATAATTTCTTTTAGGAAATTCTCAAAAAATTCTCAAAGTATATCCATAGCATTCCTAAGATATTCATAATATATTCTCAAATATATACTCAAGATATTCCCATAAAATTTTCAAGAAATTTTCAAGATATTTCTAATATATATCCAAGGTATTCTCGAGGTATACCCAATGAATTCCCTAGGTACACCTAAAGTATTCCAAAAAGATATACCAAACTATTTGTTTGAGAATTTATAATGTTTTGAATTTTGATTGAATTTTATTTTTCTTCTTCTTTTTTTTTGTTATTTCTTAGTAAAAATTGAACCAAAATATACCAAATGTATACTGAAGGTATAACACATATGAGCACAAAGTGACTTTTCAAATTTTGGTACTTTTATTTGAGAATTTGTGATACTTTGAATTTTGATTGAATTTTATTATTTATTATTATTATTATTCTTTTTTAATTATTTAATTATTCTTGTTTTTGTTCTTTTATTTTTTATTTTTTGAAAATTGAATAAAGATATGTTTAAGATATACCGAAGGTATGCTAAAGAGATAATATCTAGATATATTTTAGGTGATTTTCATATTTAGGTACTGTTAAAATTTTAGAAAGCTATTTTCAAAAAAAAAAAAACAAAATCTTTAGTACTTGTTAAAAATGTAAGTATGTATCCGTTTTCAAGTATTTCTGTAAAATTCTCTAAAATAATTGTCCCATATAAGCCCATTAGCCCTTTGTTGTATAATAATAGGTTTTTTATGCAAATTTCTGCATTATTATGTATAGTTATCATTATAACTGTAATATGAAATGTAGTCTATTCTCCCTATTTTATGTTTTTGTTTTCTCATAATATCCATTTGTACTTTTTGAATATAACTAATAGTTATCTAATTTAAAATATTGTTTAATTTAAATTCCCAAAATCAAGGAATCATTAATTATTTAAATTTATTTTAAATAGTTTAGAATAACTACTATATAAGCTTTTTATTAATAATTTTTTTTGCTATATGCAGGTTATATATGAACAAAAATTATTCATAATTAATGTCAATAATGCATAATTTTTGTTCATACAGATCAAGTTATATGTTTATTATATAAAGATTATATTATTGTTATATGATACGTAATCTTTCACAAATTTATTTTATTTTTAATAATGAAACTAAATTTTTTAATACCAAATGAACATAAAGATGTATTTTAATAATTTATTGATTCATTGTTGAGAAAATACAATATTTTTTAACATATAATGTTATAACATCTATGGAGTATGTCTAAAAAAAAGAAGTGTATTGTTCTTATATTGAATATTTTAATATCAAATATTAATTACAATATTTGTATGTTATATTAGGTTATATTTATGGTATATGATATTAAATCCTACACATTTTATAATTTAATTTGATTCTGTCACACCAAGCATGTTATATGTAGGTTATATGAAGATTATGTGAATATTATCTTATACTAAATCCTACATAAATGTTAATTATTCTTAATGATAAAACCAAAATTTTTTTTCTCATGTGGAATGAATGTAGTTATTGGTGCTGTACAAACCACCCATCTCAACCTAAAGAAAATTGAATTAGCATATCAATGATCTAAATCACTACAAAACAGAACAAGAACTCCCATTGAAATTGATGAAGTAATCACCTCCACACCAAGGCATCCTCTCACAAATATAGCAATTTGAGCTAGATTTAAATTCAAAACTACTAAACCACTTTTTCCTTATTTTCCAAAGAACATATTGAGCTTCCCCACCAATTCTGAAGAAAAAAGCCATAGTTATTTGTTTGTTAACAATGTAAAACCTATAGACTTCATCACCTACACAATATTATCAACTCATCATTGGTTATTTGTAACCGAAATATGTGTCAATGTTTATGAATTCAAAGCTGCCAAAAGAACACAGCTTGCAAAGAAATGACACCAGTAATAGCTAATGGTGACGTATGAACAATTGAACGATATTGAAGAAATAGAAAGGGAAAAATTAATTATTTATAAAAATCTTATAAGAAATTATAAATCAAAATCCGTAAAAGTAGGTTTTTGAAATTGGAAAGAAAAAAATAAAGAGTTAAATTCGTTTAAGGAAACCATTGATTGAAAAAGAGAAGATATGGTAGAAGGAAGTCAGAGAGTGAGGAAAATGAATATTTTTATATATGGAGCAATAAATTAGGAATTTGTTTCCAATCAATTAATTTTAATATTAAGGGTACAATCAGAAAATATAAAATATAAAATATAAAACGATATTTTGGTAAGAAGAATATATGAATAGTCTTTTGGAAAATTGTTTGCTAAAACAATCATATGACGTCTTCTTTTCTATAATAATCGATTTACGAATAACTTTGGGCTTAAAAGAAACACAGAGCCCACTAGATGAGCACTCTCATCCCTCTCTTTCCCCCTTCTATCCCAATTGGCATAGGCTGTATAGAAGCATAAAAGACAGTAACAATTTTGTAAATAAATCAAATTTATATAGTTATCAATCATACGGTGTTATTTTTATAAATATTCATTATCAGTTATTAAATAAATATTTATTAGTTTATTAAAAAAAATTCATTACAAATAAACTAAAAAAATATTTATTACGAATGAATTAAAAGTTCATTAGTTTATTGAAAAATATTTATTAAATTATTAAAAAATATTCATTACAAATAAAATGAAGTTTTAATAGTTTATTGAGAATATTTATTGCAAATAAATCAAAAACATTAATTACGAATGAATTAGAAATTCGTTAGTTTTTAAAAAAAGTTAGTTTTTTAAAAAAAGTTTATTAGTTCATGCAAAAAATTTATTACAAATAAAGTAAATATTTATTAGTTTAATAAAAAAGTTAATTACAAATAAACAAAAAAATTCATAATAAATGAACTAAAAATTCATTAATTTATTGAAAAAAATTCATTAGTTTATTAATAAATATTTATTTCTTATATTAATACAAGTTCATTTTTTTTTATACTTAATTTGATGGATATTTTTTTTGTTTTGATTTATAAGTATAACTTTATTGAATAATTTAAAAAAAACTCAAAATGTAACGGAAAAAAATAAAACAAAAGACATATAAAAAATAATAAATCGAAATAAATAGCATTTAAAAACGAAAAAATATAAAATAACAGTTGATTTTGTTCATTTTAAATAAATTAGGATATTTTTCTAATAACTAATATACTAATACCAATAAATAAACATGTATAAGGTTGTATAAAATTATTGTCATATTTACTTCTCAAGGCGTTTAGTCGTGCTTAGTGTATAATACTACATGGAGAAGACAGAAGGGTCCATTGCGCTTCTGTCCTGTCAAATGGTTCTCTTCTCGCTTTACGGAGTAACGCACTGTTACAGTCCCAGTCAGCGGTAATTTCCAAAATCACCCACCTCAACACGCCGCCTTGCAGCATCGGCCGGCCATTTTCCGGTAAGATACTTCCGTTTTTTGAAAGCTGGGTTAGAATGCATAATTTTGTTGTAGTGGGTTACAATTTACATTGCATTGTCTTAGTTGATAAAGTCGGATTTTGCATAGATTACTCTTACTTGTTTTGGTACTATCTTTTCGAACTTTGGTTTCCAGACTGTCGACGAAAGATTATTTGTGTGTGTTCAATCTGGTGTGAATATATATATAGAGAGAGACAAATGGAAAAGAAGGGGAGAAAGAAGGTGATGAAAGACGAGGTAGAGGTTGCTGGTGATGATTTATGTTGGTGGTTTGCTCAAGGAGGAACAAAATCTTCATTCCTATTTATTGCTTTGTTTGGATTGTTGGTTCGAGCAGCTGTGTCTCTTCATCCATATTCTGGTGCTGGAAATCCCCCAAAGTTTGGTGATTATGAGGCTCAACGGCATTGGATGGAAATTACACTGAATGTTCCAGCTAAGGAATGGTACCGTAATGGCACTAACAATGATCTCAGTTACTGGGGACTTGATTATCCTCCCCTTACTGCCTACCAGAGTTGTGTTCATGGCCTTCTACTTAGATACTTTGATCCTGATTCTGTTGCTCTTTTTACTTCCCGTGGTTATGAGTCCTATCTTGGGTGCGCATTTTTACACTTCAGTTACTATTCTCTCCCCTTTTGTTAAATATTCGAATTCCAATTGAACTGAATGCTTACTCTTTGTGTATTACTTTTTGTGTTTTTTTTTTTTTTCGCAAGAAACTACTCATGAGATGGACAGTCTTATCCTCTGATGCCGTGATATTTTTTCCTGCTGTTCTTTATTTTGTTATTGTATATTATGGCATTCCCTCACATGCACATAAAAGTAATGTAGAATGGCACACTGCGGTTATTCTAATCAATCCATGTTTGATCTTGATTGACCATGGTCATTTTCAGGTTGGGAAAACCTTGTCCGCTTATTTCCTTCCTAATATTTATTACTTAATTTACTTGTCTGACTATATTGATTATCTCCCTTATATGGTTTTTATTTCAGTATAACTGTATCAGTTTGGCCCTAACTTTAGGAGCTATTGCTGCTATTCTCTCTCAGAAAAACCTTGTTGCCTCTGTTCTCTTCTGTTGTTCTCTCAACCATAAACAGGTGTTTTTCTGTTTGCATTTACTTATGATAATTAGCTGTATCTTTTCATTCAAGCAGGTGTGCTCGGACTTACTTTCTTTCCCTTTCTAATTTTTCTGCCATTCAGGGAAATGAACTGTAATATGATGATTTATGATTTATTCTTTATTCTTGCTCATTTTATTCGTTGGAAAGTCAATCCGATATCAGAGTTATAGTTAGAGGGGTAGATAATTTTGCAAGTCATTACTGTAGATCAGTCCAGATCGCATATCTTACCATACTGCTGCAGATAAATATGAACAAATAGTAAATGGAGATATAAGGGTGGGGATCTTCAAAGAATTGTGACTAGTGAGAGTTTATGTTATAAATTGTTTTAGTTAATCTTGTAAGATTTGTAGTTTGCTTGAGCATATGCATACTCAGCAATTAAGCAGTAATTAGATAGCTTGATAGTTGGCAATTGGCTTATTAGTGTATATGAAGGTTTCTTAAAGATAAGGCTTGGATCGCTCGGTGGGGAAGCTATAATAAAATTTACATGTACAAAATACACCTATGGAGCATGCTTGAGAGGTGTTAAAAGCCTTGTCTACAACAGAATGTTGCTATGCTTGATTGCAAAAGTAAATATGTTAGTGGTTTCCTTTCCTTTTACCATGGGAACCTAGCCCTTCCTGGAGTGATTAGTTCATTGATGGAGGAATTATCCTTGCCCCACCAAAGATTACACTCATAACAATTTGCAAGCAGCCAACTACTAAATTTTTGACCGCTGTCTTGTCAAAGTTTGGCAAAGCATTTAATATTGTTAGATTTAATTGAAATTTGGTGACAAATGTGTCATAAATGGTTGCTTGGTGCAGTTTTTGTTTCATAATTGTAAATTTCAATGTAGCTTGTGACTCCTATAAGAGGAGGATGGTCCAAAAATGCTAATAAGTTCCTGTACTTAGCACAATTGTATGATTTAGATGGTGATGGAGATGTTAATTTATTGTAGAACTAAGAATTATAGGGTTCTTTGGCAAGAGAAGCTGGTGAAGTTTTCTTTTTGCACAATATGAAGAGATATTAATGCAATTTTTGGGAGTTTGAGTTAGGAAAGGAAAGGATAGTTACTAAATCCATGGGCTAGTAAAAGATAGGAAATGAGGGATTAACTCTAATATTGGGAAGTGACAAGAGCAAGAAATGAGAGGAGTTTTAGAAGAAAATCGAAAGTAGAGGAGGAGAGGAGAAGATAGAGAAAAGAAAGGAGAGATTCTAGGAATTGATTTATATTGTTGAATACCAATATTATTTACTATGTAATGCTAGTTTTTGTATTTAGAGTCATCCCCAACGAAATACTAATAGAATAACAAGTAACCGATAAAGCAACTATTATTAAACAGGAATTCGAATTCTGTTACAACTAATCCAACTAAGCTTGCTGTAGCTAATTAGTCCTATATTATTTTAAATTCCTAGTGTTTTTATATGTTAATTCTGTTTAATTAGGATTTAATCATGCAATTTAAACTTAATCTTGCATAAAACCAACTTTAAGGTCTAATCATAAAACGTTATTTGCAAATATAAGTTGAATCCCTTCTCAAAATAGTTAAAGCATTAACCATAATTAAACAAAACTCATAGAGATCATGTTAGTTCTATGTCATTAGCTCAATACATTATTAAGCAAATCTAGGCCAAATCCCTTCTCAAAATAGTTGAAGCATTAACCATTATGAAGCAAAACTCGTAAGAATCATGGAAGTTCTATGTCGTTAGCTCAACACAACCCCTTATGAGTATCACAATATCAGTCTTTTACTTCACCCGTGTTGAGAACTTTCATAATGGTCTAACAATAATTTCTTTGTCAAAGACACATCCTGTTTGCACCCTCATGAAACATTAACATCTTGTTAACATCCTCGTAAAACATTTGTGTACATATACTGATATAAATTAACAAGATGTATTAATAAATAAGAAACGAACACAAATCACATTCTAATGTCAATTGTGGTTTCTAAAAATGCCCATTCTTTCAACATGGTCATTAAATGTCCTAGGTAGCCTTATGTCTAAGTAATGGAGAAAATTGTAGAAGCAATAACTCAATCATGTATCCATGTCAAGTTAAATTTGAAAAAAAAAAAAATTATGCTTTTCTGCTACTTGCCTCTCTGATTTTTCTTAGGTTGATGCTTTAAATAATGTCTTAAGGTTTCTCCCCCCTTTCCAGATGAGCACATATTTTTCACCTGCCTTTTTCAGTCATCTCCTTGGTAGTTGCCTGAAGCAAAAAAATCCTTAGCTTGAGGTTTCAAAACTCAGATTGGTGCTCTTAGGCTATGTTGCATGGACATGCCTAGGAGAGGAGGAAATTGCGTGTCGGACACAGGGACACGCGGACACGCCTTAGACACGTATCGGACATGCCATATGGCGTGTTGTTGATTGAAAAATAAGTCAAAGCTAAGGACACAGCTAGGACACGGAAAGGACACGGTTGAAAGTTGTTGGGCTATTTTTTGGACCCATTTTTAAATATTTACAAGCCCAATTCTGATTTGGCTCAAATTTTATCCTAAATCCATCATATGCGGCCTAATATTCATGATTCAACTGATGCATTGTTGTTATTTTCATTATGTTGTTTAACTTTTATATATATTATTATTGTTTGCTTAGACTACATTTCATTATTCCAAAAAGCTAAATTTTTTATTAAGAAGTATATTTATAATTGGTTAAAAAAATTATTGTAGTCGATTCCATATTCAACCCTTTCGGCATTTTTTTGTTAAAATCTTGAATTATTGATTTTTGAAAATTAATTTAATTTTAGATGTTATATAAGTTTATATTTTTATTGATAATTTGTTTGTGATTTTTTTTAGATGTTAAATTAATTTACTTATGTTTAATTTTTATGGTTACTTTAAATATTTGTAAGGCTAATATTTGAATATTTGTTTTTTATTTATGTGAATTATTTTTTAAGGATAATATTTGTAAGAATAATTATTTTTTATTATTTTATTATGTGTGTCCTTGCCATGTCCATGCCCTAATTTTTTGGAATTTTCCGTATCCCCGTGTCCTGCCGTGTCGTGTCCTCATATCCGTGTCCGTGTCTGTGCTTCTTAGCTCTTAGGAACATTTTCTATTATTTGGTGGCCATATCTTCGTTCAAAGGATGCCATTTTAGGGGTAAAGATCTAATATAGAACGCAATATTTGATTTCTATTTCATTTCAATTGACTAATGGATATAATTATGTGTGTTACTTACTCTTGGGTAAAAAATAGCTGATTGCGGGGTTTTTTTAGGGTAATTCAATTAGTGGAATATGTCAGCATCTCTTCTTTCAGTTTATATATTAATAACCCCACATTACTCTTGGACAAAATCTCAACCTAGTTCATGCTCTTGGTCCCTGTTGCATTATTTGTGCTCATAAAGACACATTTTTCTGTTATTTCTTTTTGTTCTTGATTTTTGTTTTTGCAATCCTTAAATTAATTCTCTGTCATATGAAATGTTCCAATTTAATATTCCTTTTTGGAGTTGAATATGGCATTTCTTCATAATATTGGCTTTAGGAATTGACAGGCAAGTTTTATACCCCCCTCCCCTTATCTTGGGACCTTTATTTTTCCTTTTCAAATATTTATGTCGAAGGGATACAGAAAACTTCTTGTCTGATCAGTAGCATTCTTATTGTGAAATTATAACTCCTACAGACCTACAGCTTTGAAATATTAAGGAAAAGTGAATATGGAAAAACACTTCCTTTTTCTTTCAAAAGCTTGAGCTTTCTAGTAGTTTTCATGAGGATAATCTAGTGAGTGATCATTGTGTTGGGAGATAAGTACTGATGCAAATATGTACTTAATGCAAATATGATTACAAATACTCTTTATTACACCTTGCTTATGTGTTCCAATTGCGTAGCACTTACCAGATCCTTTGGCTGGATTTAGCACTAATGTTCTTATCAGATTGGTTAAACCTTCAAAAAACATGCTAAAAGTTATTTCAACATGAGTTAGTGGTCAGATGATAATAGAGAAATAGCCAGCTGATATGGGATGTAGTATGTTGGTGTGGTGATTTGAGAATCACTGTTGTACAGTCGTTAATGGCATGTTTTGTCCATAATGGATGATACTCTCTGCTTCTTAAGTATATGTGGGTGTCATATGCAACTAGAAAATGGAGATGAAGATTTGACAAGAAGAAGGGCCATATGTTTAACATAAAATTTATTTTGAAGTTTACTTTCCTTCAATATTTTGTATGGAGCATTCACCTTTTTTCTCACTTTTCTAACCAATTAATATAAAATAATAATTATATTTCATATTATTTTAAATTAATTTTTTAAGTTTTATGGTATAATTGGTTTAATTTATGAAGTAAGCTTATTCTTAATTGATTATGCAGTAAATTTGCATTCTAACAAAAAAGAATTCTTATTATGTTGATACTTTTTTTTTCCTCAGTGGTTATTAATTTAGATATTAAGGCGTTGAATGTTCTATATTTAGGAAATATAGCTTAAAAATTTTAAAGGAACCATTTTGCTGATTTTCTTTTTCTTAAATTCATGTAGTGCTTTTTGATATAGTCATATACACTCTGATACTCTGGCTGCAACTGTAACTAATGCTATTATTTAAAACCCCGTAAACGAAGGATGTCTACTGGTTTAAAATTATCAACATTATCATTGGAAACAATAAACCATGGGTTGAGCTTCTGGACTGAACTTCACCGCTTGATGGTGGTCAAAGATTTTGCTCATCATATAACACAAGTTTCAAAATTTTGTGATGCTTTGTTCAGGTTCTCTTCCGTCTAGCTCCTTTTGAGAGAGGGATATATGAGGATTGCGTGTCTAACTTTTGGTGCACCACATTAGTTCTTATTAAGTGGAAGAGGTTATTTACAACACAATCACTGAAGATTTTCAGTTTAGCTGCTACCATATTAACCTCTCTACCTTCGATGGTTCAGCAAATGTTGGCTCCCAGCAGCAAAGGTTTCCTTTATGGGCTCTTGAATTGTTCTTTTTCATTCTACTTATTTTCATTCCAAGGTGGGCAAATTATCCTTATTTTCCTCATTATCCTATGTTCTGTTACGTCTTAGTGCAGCAAAAATTTGCATATCTAATTTAAAATTTGCAGTGCATAAGAAGTCCATTCTGCTGCTACTTCTGCCGGCAAGCTTACTAGCCATGGAAATGCCTGGTCCATTTGAGTTATTAATGCATTATGCATTGTTCTCTATGTTTCCTCTTTTATGTTGGGACAAATTGATTGTTCCATATATGACTCCTTATGCTCTCTTCTTCCTTCTTTACTTTACACCTTGTAGAAGAAGAGATGCTAAGATCCCCCAATCCACCTTCCACTTTTGTCTCGATCATGTTGACCTTTCTGTATCTTTGCTCTCTTATTATTCATATCATTTACTTTACCATTCGTCCCCCAGAGAAGTACCCTTTTCTTTTTGAAGCAATAATTATGCTTCTCTGCTTTTCTCTCTTCATATTGTTGGTTTTTTACACCAATGCAAAGCAATGGATGTTGTCAAGACAATTTACCCCGTGGGATAAAGAGAAGAAATTGAATTAACATCTAGAGATTAGGTTTGTAAAATTTATATTGAATAATTTTTTAATTTTGTTTGAAGAAACATTGATGTGGAGATGGCCCATGCAGATGTATGTCTTTTTTGAGTGACAAATTATTTGAGTAAACTATAGCACAAAGTGGTTTAAGATTTTTCTAATTGTCTATTTTAACACTCCTCTTTCCAAGACACACTAATATAGCCTACATGATTCATATTCTTTTGCACTGTTCAGGAATTTTAAACTTTCTGAGCTATATTTGTGCAGATTTTTTTTAAATTTTTTTTTTTTATTATTATGCTGATGGCTTTTATCAGTGAGGTAAGCGTGTTTGTGTGTATGTATATGGACCACCCATTATACATGAAAACAGATCGGGTAGTACTAGCTTAGCGGGTTAGCCTTTTAGTTTTTTGTCGGTTCAAATAGGGAGCTTTTGCAAGTAACTTCAATATGAAAATGGTACATTGGTTGCCCCTGGATATTTTTGGCATATTAAAGAACTATTTTAGGAGGCTTACTTTGACTACTTATTTGGATTTTATCTTGAGATGAAGTTATAGCTAGTGATGGCATTGAATGGTTGATTAAAAATCTGGCCGGCATTAAGCTAGAATGATTATGCAATGGCGAAAAGAAGTTTAGGATCCAATGAAACAACCAACTGGAGGATGGATCTGCATTCTTACATTTTTTCCAAAATTTAAGGAGGTATCAAAAGTATATATGCTACTATAGCTCATGTCACGGAAGGCAGAGAGAAATAAGTTGGCTTAATATGTCAATGAATTGTAGAGACTTGGCTGAATTAATTTGCCTTAAGATGCCAGTTTGCAGATTGTGGAGACTAGCAAGATAATGATATCCCAAAAATGGAGAAAAATTTCACTTGGGTTTAGCTCATTAGTTTCGAAGGGCCTGGATTTGGCGAAAGATTAGCCGCATCAAAATCGATCCTTTTGGAAACAAAAATAATGAGGAAACTAGTACTAGAAAAATCCACTGAGAAAGGTGTAAATGATAAGGATGAGTTCAAATCTCCTAGTTGGGATTAGATTTCTTTTTACAGGAAGGAAAAAATTGGGAATATTGCATGTTTTCCAAGTGCAAAAAGAATGTATTCCACAGCTGTCGTTTTTCTTATTTCAATGTTCATTCAAGCAAGTGATTTGGTAGTTGAGAGGTTCATTTTGGTGACAAGACTTGAAAATGTTCGGAATTGGGGAGTCACTACTCATACAACACCATTTGATCTGTTACCTCAGGCTGGGTTTGATAACAACAGCTCTGCCGTAGCACGATCAGTACTCTGGAGAATTTTCATTTTAGTCTAATGGCCATCAACTATCAATCAATCAGAATACCTCAATGGCTGGTTATTTTAAGGCAGAATAAGGTTAAAGGTTGTCAGAATTTTCTTTCTTTTCTCTAAGTTTTGCCGTTTTTGGATTGAGAAATTAGAAATATGAGTTTTGTTTTTCATCAGTTGCTTAAGCACTTTGGGTTGAGTCTTTGTTTTCATTGGTTGGGCTATGATTCCAAATTATAAATTGAGGAAATTTCACTGTTTCGTCACATTGAACTTCTTTTTTTAAAATTACTGACAGTTTTATGTCTTTTCAATTTTGCCAAAAAATTTTTCTTCCCTATTTTTTTCTCTCTCCTCTTTTCCTTCTCTGGTATTTCTTCTTTGCTGTTGTAGACACTAGACAGTCACTGCTCCATTGACTCTCCAAGCGCCGTCACCTCCTCGTCAACATCAGTCCTTCATTATGAAGATTTAATACCTCCTCTAACATTGAACGAACAAAAACCGCTAACTCCATATCCATCTATATATACCCTCAATTTTCCTCTTAATTTTGTTTCTAATTATTTTAATTTTGTCCAAAAGTGTTTTCCAAGATTCTCAATTTGTAGGTAATCACTCTTTTTCTCCCCTTAGACAATGAAATGAAGCAATTGAATCTTTTGAATTGATGTATTTTCTTTCCATTTTTCCTATTTATTATTGTTACTTATTCATTCAATTGTTGATGAATTGAGAAGAATTATTGAGAAGATGAATTGGTGAAGAATTATTGTGTTTAATCTATACTTTTTTTTTTTTTTTTTTGGTAAAAATTACCAAGATATATCTTAGGTATTCATAAGATATCGCTGAAGTGTTCCCAAAGAATTCTAAAGGAATTTCCAAGATATTCCAGAGTATATCCGAAGTATTCGCATGAAATACCCAATGTATATATAAGGAATTTCTAAGGTGTACTCTAGTATTCATAAGGATACCGAATCAAGGTATAATCAAGGTATTTTGGAGATATACTGATTGTGTATTTTTTGGTATACTTTCAATCTTGAATCCACCATTGGTTGCTCCTCTTGAATACCACCAACAGCTAAAAACTGTTGATCAGCTACCAGATGGATTTCCGGCTCTTCTTTCTCCATAATCAGAGGTAAGTTTTTTATTTTTTAATCTCTTCTTTGCTAAGATTACCATTGTTGTTGGCATTGTATTCTTTGAAAATAGCCTCAAGCTGACCGTTGGTATTGGCATTGCTGTTGGCATTGTGACGTTCTTAATTTCCGTAGTTTTGTAATTATTTTAGCGCTTTTTTTTGTAGATTTGAAAAAAACTTTTGAGTGATGGTAATTATGTAATTATTTGCACTTTTTGGTGGCATATTTGTAAAATCCCCATATAAATTTTACAGGTTTTTATTCTCCTTTCTTTTCAATGGGCATGTTGAATAAAATTTGATGCCTCTTCTAACCAACATTTGTTCACCATATGTAAATATAAATTTCTCTATAATAGAATCAGTTTTTCTTTCTTGAAAAAGTCCTCTCTTTTCCGTCATCCTTTCCCCTACAATTAGGAAGGATGCTAAATCAAGAAAAATAATGATAAAAGCTTAGGGTTTTGCTGAAGAGAATCACAGCCTTGTTGTAACTCCCTCTAGAGGTGTTTGGGAATTTTTTTTATTTGACTGACTGATTTTTTTAAATGTTTTATTAATGGATTTTATCGAACTTGTTTTCTTGAAAAAATATGTATTTACCTAATTTTCTCCAAAAACATAATTCTAACTCAAAAGAATTAAAGATATATATATTTTTTTTTTGAGAAAGGCACTTATTCGAAACATGCAAAAGTTTTAAAAGAATTTTTTAGAATAAGTTAAAAAGGTTAACTTATATATCTTTATTGTTCTAAATTTCATCAGTAAATATTATTTATTAAAATGTAATATAAGATTAAATTTTATACTCCTGAATTTACAGAAGAGTTAATTCAATTATTTCACATGACATGTTCAAAATTATTACTAAATTTGAATTTACCCAAACTACAGCATTTTCTTTGTTTGGTTGGAATCAGTTTAGGGAAGCTTTTATTCTTTGGCTAAAAAAAAATTAGAATGACCAAAATTATATGTGAAACATAATTATTATTTCCTTATAAAAAGATAATTTAAGCAGCTTCTGATTAAGTAAGGTTTTTTTTTTTTTTTGTTTCTTCAATTTTTACTAATAACAATTTTAAGAACAATGTTTTAGATTCATGCATGCTCTAATAATGTTAGAGCATATAATAATTTTAAATTTATTTTCTTAAAATGGAACCAACCCAATGCATGTACAAGACATAAGAAACAGGCAAATGCAGCACATGGTTTGATTTACCTTGGAAGGTCTAATTATTTTTTGCTATTTCACAATTTCATTTCATAATATTATTAAAATATGACGTGTCTTTTTTTTAAAAAAATTATTTTTAATTTTTTTGAATTTTGAAAATTCCGTTTAGAAAAAAACTTAGATATTTTTTCAGAAATATATTTGAATTTCATTTCATAATTATAAAAATATGAGGTTTGAATTTTGATAGATGTATTATGGATTTTGATATTTACGTTTTCAGAAACTAATTTGAATTTCATTTTAAAATCATTAAAATATGAGATTTTAATTTTAATTGATGAATTATGGATTTTATGGAGTTTTCACAGGGAGTAATATCTCTTTTTTAAAAAGAAATTCTTAAATAAATTGGATCTATCATGTTATTTTTATGAAAATAAAATAGTTAAATATATGTTATTATGTGACTGGATTGGTCTACTATATCTAAGAATTTCTCTTTTTTGAGATAATATGGTGAGAGTTTCTTGCTGAGACATGAGAATGGTGCCGATTTAATTTTGTCTGTTTCTTTCTTTTTTTTTTTTTAGTTTTTTTTCCTCACCTATTATCTGAAAAGTATTACATGATATACCCTTTCATGTTTATGGAGTCAAAATGATAATTTTATCAGTAAAAGTGAGAATTTTCCAACTAGTCAAACCGATGAACCGTGACAGAGTTTGCCAGTTTCCGGTTCAACCAATTGATTGATCAGTTTTTTTTTTTATCGGTCAATTGTGTTATCAAGTGAGTAGCATGAACCAGTCCGATTTTAAAGTCAGTTTTCAGTTGAACCGACTGAGCTAGGCCGGTGTTAATAACCATGCTCGAACTTGCATGGACAGTTGGTTCTTGTTCAGAATACTTGTTAATGGACTTAGTTAAATAAAAAATAATTATTATTTAAAAGCCCAATAAAATAAAATAAATGTGAAAAATAAGTTTTAAGAATTAAATTGTACAAATTTCTTCCAAAACAAAAAATCTGAATAATTTCTTAAGCCTAATTCCATACAAGCCGTACATAGAATCTATAATTTGGACAAGATGTATGGGTATGATGGAAACTTGTCCTCCAATTTATGGATCTTTTTGTGGCATACTGCCTGTAAAAAACCAACCCCCCAGAGAATACAGAATATGTTCTTATACTTTTGATTAATTAAAATTAATTAAAAATATTTATCAATGAGTGACTTAATTAGTACTATCATTTGTAAAAATTGTGAGAGGTCAGACTCTTGAGTTCGAGTTGAGTTTTTTTACTATCATCTATCAATATTGGTGAAAGTTTAACACCAATATTGACTTATAATCTATTGAACCTCCTAAAGAATCAAAAATTAATCTGTATGTGTTCATTTTCCTTCCTTTTTGATTGATTTAGTGAGCAGCCCACTCTCCCTTTTATTCGCTTCATATCAATCTTCGTGAATTTAATCATTGGCAGATGAGGATTGCCCTTTAAACTTTCCGCCATTGATGACATTTTTGGGCTTATTTACTTTGTTTTTTAATTACAATTTGTATCTAATTAATTAAATATCATGTATTTGATTAATACCCTTTTTCTTATATAAAGGGGTTTAGTTTAGATTAGATAAGTTTTACGCACCGACTCACCAATCAATGCCATTAATTAAGATTATTAGTACAATTAATTGTAATCCCTTTTTTCCATAGAACATATCCAAAGTTGATACAAATTGAGAGATTCTTTGATCAAACTGATTCTAAGCTTACCCCTTTGGTTTTTTCTATTCCTCAAAGAAAAATTTAAAAAAGAAAAAAAAAACGTTTTTTTGGGTTAATTTTATCAAAATTAGAAGGTTCAAAGTTGTGGGGTGGGAGATTTATTTTATTTTATTTTATTTTTTATGGTTAGCTTTCGGTTGGATTCCTTTAGATCAACTCGGATAAGATTTTTGTTTTGTTAGCTTTTATCATGTATAGATAACTTTAGGCAATAACTGGGCTAGGACTTTTAAGTTAGGGAGAAAAAACCTAAAAGTCTAAAAAAGAGGGAGCAAATAGTGTAAAAATATAAATTTATAGTGTAAAAATAAAATTTTAACATTTTTTAAGAGAAATAAATTTTAAAAAATGATATAAATTTACATAATATTATTATGTATGTTTTAAAAAATTAAGTGGCTTCGCCGTGAATTTTGTTTTAATCTTTTATGTAACTATGTTCATATTTGCGTTTGGTGTTCTTTTGCAAGTGCATTGTATTGTAAAAAGTCTTGGTTCAAGTGTTCAAGTTCAAATTAGCTCAATCATTGTGGGGAGTATTTAGCTGATGGCAACATATTTTTTTTTTTTCCAAGAGGTCCGACTGAAAATTACAACTTGAGATTTTACCGCTTGATCATCAAACCAACATTTCTAAGCTAAAACTTGTTGGTAATAACAATAAATATTAAATTGATATTGTGTTAAGAATGTAATTTAAAATATACTCGTTCCATTCTATTCTATATATCATTTAAGGTCTTTTTATAAAGATTAAGAATATTATTTAATATGCATAATTATACAAATAAAATGATTATATTATCCTCTTTTTGAAAAACTAAAAATAATTAATAGAAAAATCTTTCATTAATCAAGAAGATTTATCCCAAAACTAAGATATGGGTAAAGTTGGAAAGAAATAATTTAATTTTTATTGGTAATCTAAAATGTTAATTTGAGTAGAATAAATTTTATTTTCTTACACGACATATAGAATAAAACGAACAAGTTATTTACTTCAAAAATTAATTTATAAAAATTACTCAAATTGTTATAAAAAAATATTTAGATTGTATAAGCAGTCTAATATGAGATATCTTAATAAAGATCATAATGATAGTATATATAGTGGAGCAAAAGAAAAATTGGTGAGTATTTTTTTTCTTTTAAATAACTGAACATAAAATGATCCCAGTGACATAAGGGATTTTGTTCCTAATATAGTATCTCTAGTTCAAAACCTTCCAGTAGAATAAAAAAAAAAAGAAAGATTTGAATAAATATGAGTTTACAATTAATGCACTCACTTGCTATTCTACTCATATTTTTTTTATATATATGGTTAATAGAGAGAATTCTATAGGCTAATCATATATTTCATGTTTAGAAGTGTTCATATGTTGTGTATAGAAACATTCTATCAAGTCACACTAAGTGGCTAAGTGGTTGCTAGCCACTCAAATCAAAGTTTAACTCTTCCCAAAACTAGATTTGATTAACCCTTTGTATGGTAATCACATAGTGCAAGACAACTTTCATTTTCTTTAATAAAGGATATGAAAAGAAAAATAAATTAAAATAATTTCTTTCTCTAGTTTGATGAGAAAGAAATTGGATAAATTGTATAAGTATTTCTTAAACTTTAATATTTGTAACAATTTGACTTTCAAAGTTTAATTTATAACAAAACTTATTACGAATGTAGTTTAAAAGCCGTTTTAGTAAGTTACACATAAAAATATTATCTAAGGATGACATGACATTTTATACATGTCATACTTTTTTTTTTTAATTTTATCTTTTCATTTTCTTGCTCTTTTCTATTTTCTATTTCTGATATTACATTTTGATGCGTACATTTTTAAATTGTTCTTTTTAGGAATGAGAATGGAGCAAATTCGAGGCTCGTTTCAATATCCATGTCCCCAATCATGAAAATATAGTCTTGTTTTCAATCTCGCCATATTCACCAATAGAAATTTTTTTTTGATCCCCATTCTTCTACCATATGAGGAAGGGGATTCTCGATCTCGACCGACCTCCTATTTTATTAAAAAAAATTTACTTTATTTTCATATTAATAATATTTTTTATATTTTAAGTTAATTACAAATTTTTTTAAATAAACAATTATTTTTTATTTTTAAATAAGAAATGTATATATATTAGGACGGGTCACATATAGACCTTTTTTGTCCTGTCCTCATTACAAAAACATTTCGGATTTAGAGCGGATAAAAAATTGCCCCTTTTGGAGTTGTTCGGATTGGACTCCACTGCCAGATTAGGGTCCAATTATCATCCCGGGCTTTTTTTTTTTTTTTTCCAAATAGAGATTAAAGAGAAAATGAGGAAAAATTAAAAAAATATAATGTGAATAAAAATGTCAAATCAACTTGAGATAATATTTTTACCTAAAACCTGTTAAAGGATCTTTTATGTTATATTTATGATAAATTTGAGTATTTTAGTGTTACAAATTAAACTTTGAAGGCTAAATTATTACAGATATCAAAGTTTAGGGGCCATTGATGCAATTTAACCAAAAGAAATTTATTCTATTTTTACTGTTTAATCCCTATTAAAAGAATTGTCTGATGAAACACATGGAATACATGAGTAACGAAGTCAAGTATTGAGATTCTTTTATTATTATTATTATTATTATTATTATTATTATTAAATGAAGAAGAACTAATAGATTGATTTGTAAAAAGCATCAATAAATATTTTTGGATTATTAAATCTGAGTAAACTTTTTTTCCCTTTATTGTAATGGATTATCTAATGCATGAATGGGCAAACTGATATGGAATTAAACAACAATTGATCAAATGGGATAATTAATATTCTCAATACCATTGAATCCCCTTTTAATTAAGAACATATTCTGAAATATCATGTGGATTGATATTAATTCATGCATAATGCATATGACAGAAAAAAAAAACTAATATTTTTAAAAGAAGCATAAATTCATTCATATAGGATCTAATTACGTGCACCAGCGTACTGTAAATTTGCATAAAAATTATTGAATGAACATATATTTTATATGATCAGTTTATTAATTTGTAATTTCAACGAACATTTTGAAATTTCAACCATTCCTTGTACATTCATATTTTTTTTTTAAATATGAAATATATGTCTTCTTAAACATTTTTTTTTATTTGAAAAGTCTACATTTATTAGGATTCTCTGAATTCAGAGCTCTACGTTGACTGATAAAGTGGTCAAAAAGTCAAAGGCCAAGGCATCTTCATTGCCCTTCAGAGTAATTGACCCCAAATTTCCACTCAAAAAGAAGAAGCAATTGACTTTAATTGGGTTAATTGTAAATACACTTAAATTACAATTTATTTTTTAATTTTATAATACTAAAATTATTGAATTTTATAAATTATTATAAAAAAATTATTACCGATCTATATGATATTTGAATTTTATCATGTTATTTGACACATGAGATATAGTACACATTAAATGTGATATAAGTGTCACGTTAGATTTTTGAATGAATTAAAAATTAAAGTGGTTAATTAAAAAATGACACTTGATGTAACATTTATCTAGCATATAATGTGTCATTTAATCCATATGTCAAGTGACGTGACAAAATTCCATTATTATGTCATCTATGTTAGTTTTCTATTGATAATTTGTCAAAATTGGCCGATACTGATTTTTCTACAATAATTTATAAAATTCAGTGATATTAATATTAAAAAAAAAAAGTTGTAAATTAAATGGAAATAATATAAAATTCAGTTGCTGTGAATACAATTAACCCTCTAAATTGGATTCTCAATGTTTTTATATGAATTTTAAAAATAGATATAATTATCGATAAAACCTAGTTCAATTGATACATCTATCATGAAACAACAATTAAGAGAAAATTTCAATACTCAACCTCTACATATTTCAATTTCATTTTTCTTTTTATTGTATTTTACGCAATACTACCTGATAGAGCATAATATTTTGATTATGGGTGAATTTTTCCTAAATTTTAGAATTTCAAGTTTTATTCAAGTGGGCAGACAAAGCAATGAACCCAATATTTCTAATTATGAGGACATAATTAAAAATAAAATAAAATTACTAAGTGCAAGCAAAGGCAATGAAAACTGTCTGACAGCTGCATACATATAAATAAAAACGAAAATTGAACAAAACTGGCAGTCACACACCCATGGGGTTTGACCTAATTTGTTAATTACACAACTCTAATTGGTTAAAGTGTACGGCAATATAATTAGACATGGGCCAAGTGCCAGGTTCGATTTTGAACCAGATCGAAATAAGATTGATCAAAATCGGATTTAGATCGGTCAAATTCTGAACCATAAATGAATCAAATGAGTTCTGTACAATATAGTTTATCACTAACTATTAGATCCGCCAAAACAAAACAAAAAAAAACTATTACATCTGGTAATTTTAGTATGACATGAATTCATCTAAAAAATTTGACTCAAGATCGAATTCTACTTGAAAATAAATCTGAAAGCTAACTTGTATAATATTCCGAAAAAAACGATCTGAACTTGACTTAAATTCGAAACCATAATGACTCCCAGCGGTGCACGCACAATTCACAAGGAGTGGAGCTGATAATAAACATAATATGCAAAAATAAGAAATAATAATAATTTATATAAAATTATATTAAGTTAGCATATGAAAGACAAACTAATTATAAAAAAAATAAAAAACTAAACATAAAAACAAAGTAAAATCTAAATAAAAAAAAATATTTGAAGAATTGAAATTACATAATAGATAAAAAAAAATAAAAAATATTGCATAATATATGATTTTATACTTCTAGTCATCATTCAATTAGAAAAAATCTAAAAAATTAATTAAGAGAAATGATAAAAAAAACAAATGAAAAAAAATAATTTTAAAATAAATTTTGTTGTTTCGTAGAAAAATAAGAAATGGTGTGGTTATCTACAAAGCTAAATATATAGGGCAAGTGATTAAAAAGAGAGTATATGGGGATTTTGGAAAATGAGAAAAGTAGGACATAAAAAAGAGTTTTTTTTTTTTTTTACTTTTATTAATTGTGAAGTTGAGAGAATTAAGAAAATAAATAATTAAATATTAATAATTTTATAAAATAAATAAAATGAATTTTTTAATTCATATTTACAAATCTATGTTAAAGTAAATATAGAACATATATAGTTTTGATTTAGTCCAAAATTCTAAAAAAAAAATTATATATATATATATAAAATATTTTTGAACACATCGGTGGGGCTTCAGCCCCCTCTAGGCCGCATGTGTGGCCGCTCCTCGACTCGCCTAAAATATTCTATCCGATTTGAATACAACTCGACCTATAATCTAATTATTTCTTTAATAGGATTTTCCACTGAAATTAATTATATTATCAAGAATGAAAAATTATCTATAATTTAGGATAAATAAGAAATAAAATTAAATCTATGTTTGTAGGTATATATGGGAGGAATATAATTTATAATGGATGAGAGAGAAATATATTTAAATAAACTTATAATTTATGAATATATATTACATAAATATTTACTACTAAAAAAAATATTACATTAAAAATTTTAATATAAGTATCTACTTATTACATTTGAACTTATAGATGCATATCAGTAATTTAATACATTGAATACATATATATTAGAAATAATTTATTTATTAACTATATATGCATAACTAAATTCTAAGGATGTGCATGATTTGATTTTGAAGGCACTGGACTATTTTTTTTTTCTTTTTATGAATTAGATACATTGAACTTAAAAAATTAAAAAAAAAATTGATATATGTGATTCGAGCATATATATGAAAAATAAAATAAATGATATCCCTAATCAAAATATATCCGTTCATTTTTCTCATAGTCCATTTTTTTTCCTTAAGAATGTAATTATACTCCCTTTAATTATTTTAAATGTCAGTTTTGGTTTTCTCACACATTAAGAAGATAATTAACCACCAATAATTGCACATTTTTCATTGCAATTTACGTTAATATCCTTTTTTTTAAATTAGGAAAAATTATAGAAAAAATCTTGAACTTTTACAAATTTCACAATTATATCCATTTTTTAAAATTTCTATTTAAATTATATGAATTTTTATTTTTTAAACAAATCTAGCTCTGGATGTTTATGTGGATTGACTGAATAAAATAATTGGCGCTGATGTGCATTAAATAAGGTGATTATATTAAATAATCAGATTAAATAGCTAGCACTCTAGTCCAATTATCTAATTATATTTGTATCTATTTAATCTAGCTAATGCTAGTTAATCCATACTAACATCAATTAATTCATTCAATCAATCAATATAATAAGGTTGTGCAAAACCGAACCGAATTAAATTTGGTTTAATTTGTTCAGTTTTCAGTTTATTCGGTTCAGTTCTCAATTTAAAATTTGATTTGTTTGATTTAAAAATTGATTAAACCAAACCAACCGACATATATATATATATATATCTATTATAATTTTTAGATAAAAAATTATTTTAGAATTGGATATAATTATAATATCTCGTAAAAAAAAAATTTTGTTTGTAATTTTGCTATAAATTATAAAAAAGAGTAAATTCAATTTTATAATCTTTCTCAATATAATTTACATCAATACGTATCTTTATATAAATGAAAAACAAAAAAGTATGTAGTTTCAACAAATAAGAGTAAAATAGAAAAATGTGTCCCAAAAACTCTATTTGATTTCCATGATTAATTAACATTAATAAATCTCAAAATGGACAATTAAAGTTAAATATTTATATTCTCAATTATGCATTTATTTATTTTGGTTTATTATAAAAAATGTACTATTATGTCCATTTCACTTCAAATGTTTCATTTTAGAGTTTTTCACATAAATTAAAAAATTATTAATTTTATAATTTTTTCATTGCATTTTATCTCAATATCCTTTTTATCGATTCTAAAAAAAATAGTGTATAATATCAATAAATAATGGTAAAACGAAAATATATGTAGTAAATACTCTTTTAATTTTCAAAATGAACATTTGAAGTAAAACAAAAAAAAAATTAAAATAGATATTTAAAATGAATTTGGAGAGAGCATCCCTTATATGGTTCCTTAATTTTTTTTTTTTTTACTAATGTTCACTAAAAAATATATAATTTTAACAATATTAATTAAAATTTTTAATCAAAATAAATTGAAGTCTAATAAATGTCAACATAATAGTTAAGGGAAAAAATTTATTAAAAAATTGAATAAAAAATTAGAGAGAAAATTCAATGAACTGAAAGGCCAAATTGTTTAAAAAAATCTCAATTTTTACATTTATATAAAAAAAAAATCTATATTTGAATTTTTCAATTGAATGTATGAATTTTTAATATTTTGATAATTTAGATATTTCAACTGATTTGATAAAAAAAATTATTGATGTGTTTGAATTTTTGGTGAGTATATTTTCTTTATTGACTAAGCATTGCAGTTAACTTATCGTTGCTTTAAAAACAAAACAAAATGCGGTCATTTTATTAAAAAAAAACACTGTAAAGAAATATCCATAATATACAACTATCTCTAACCGGTTTTTTTTTTCTGGGTGTAACTGATCACTTGGTCTTTCAAACCTTACCTAAAAGGCTTTCATTTTTCTAGTCATTTGGGAAGTTATATTGTTGAAATTTAAGCTAAATCTTTAAGAAAATAAAAAAAACCTTAGCCATGACAGATTTTTATTGAAAAACTCAGATATGACAGTAATTTTTTCTATTAGATTGGCTAGAATATCTAAATTAATAAAATATTAATAGTTTGTTTATTTAATTAAAAAATTTAAAAATACATACTATTTTTAATATAAATCTAAAAGTTAATTTTTTTTTTAAATATAGCCTTTTCTTTTAACATTTTTGAACTTTTTTCTCTTTAGTTATATTTGGATTGAGAGATTTTAAACGAGTGATTTTGAACAATTCATGAATTTATAATAAATTTATCGTTTAACTACTTGAATTTTGGAAAATTCTTTATTCACCAAAATCTTTCATTTTTTTAAGAATTTAATTTCCTACCTAAAAAGTTCTAAATCTATGGATTTTGATTAGCCAAGGGTTGTTGCCAAATTTTTTTATTTTAATATTGCCCCTAATAAATTAATAATATTCCAAAACTATTCTTAATCGTAAAAAAATAAAAATTAATTTTCTTTTAATTTCAACTAATTGCTTTATTATTATTATTATTATTATTATTATTATAGTATTATTATGCTTTAAATTATTAATAAAAATATTTTTTAGCAATGTAATTAAACATTATAATATATGATAACTTTATTTTTTAATTCTTGAAATAACTATTTTTTAAAATTTTTTTTGAATATATAGTGGAATTTATTATATTTATGTAATTAATAATAAATTATCAATATTTAATAAAATGTAAAATTGAAAATTAATTGTTAAATTCATAAATAGTGATTATTGAACTAAACATAAATAGAAGGATAATTACATTATCCATGCATGAATTTTAAAATCAAATCAAACAATAAAAAATTTATAATTTAAAATACATAAATTTTATAATATATATATATATATATTTTAAAATCTCTCGTACGATCATATTTTCTAGATAAAATCAAACAAATTTCTTCCAATTTGGGTTAATAATGGATTTTGATTAGAAAATAAGGTAAATGAATCTATTAGATTTCCACTGGATACGCACTGCCATTTCTGTTTGGATTTACAATTTCCCAAGTTCATTGAAAAAAAACAAAGGTCAACACATTTATTTATTTTATTTTCCTTTTTGTTTTTCATTACCTTCGAAAAAGAAATTTTATTCATTTATTTTTGCCCAATACACTTCAATACGTTTTGTACTCGTGTCCGGTGAAAGCCCATGATTCCAATTTAATTTTAAGTAATTCGGTTAACCATATAATTTAATTATAAAATAATAACGAAAATAAATAATTAAATAAATTTCATTATATAATTGAATTAATTTATAAATGATGTAATAGACTCAGTTTATCTAAAAAAATTTTTTTTAATCTCTTTTCTAAAGAAATAATAATAAAAAAAAAT
This sequence comes from Balakata baccata, assembly GCA_949630135.1. NCBI lineage: Eukaryota > Viridiplantae > Streptophyta > Magnoliopsida > Malpighiales > Euphorbiaceae > Balakata > Balakata baccata. The sequence continues at coordinate 25,365 of CATIWF010066053.1, forward strand.
TCAGAACATTTTCCAATACTTATCTTTTAATTAATTAATGGAGAGACAAATTTCAAAAAGTAATTTCTCTATTTTTTTCTTATTTTTAGAGAATATAAATTTTTTAAATTTACAATTTATGAATTAGTTGAATAGTATCTTTTAAAAAAAAAAATTAACAGATGGTGCTAGCTATTGAATTTATACTATTGGTACATATACAAATGAATTTGTGAATCAATACATAGTATGTAAATTACATACTATATTCACCAAATCTATACTATATTTGTATTTGTTAGAATAAATATTCGTTGATATTAATTTAATAATAATTATAAAAAAAATTAATCCAATACTTGTGATGAGTTTACCTAATAACTTTTGGGTTCGAACCCACAAAACATATAATTAAAAAGTGTTTGGGGTTGTTATTAAGAATTGTAAACGCATATTTGAATTTTTTTTATTTAATTAACTGATTTTTTTAATTTTTAATTTTTTTTAAATTTATTTTTTTTAAAAAATATCTATTACTTATTCCTATGAAAAACAGTTTTTTTAAAAAAAATTTAAAAAAATTAAAAATATAAAATTTTCCCAAAAGCCTTTTTTCTAAACGCATAATTATGGAAATTTCTCTATAAATGAGTCGATCTTCTCTTGAGTTTTCACTATATTAAGAAACACGCACATAGAAAGAAAGCTCTGCAGTTCATCTTCAAACCTAAAAAAACAGTGAAGTTCTGTGTGTTAGAAGTTTATAAGAAGGAAGCAGAGAAGGTAGGCAGCCATGGTGATGGTGGTCATAACAACAGTATTGATAATATTGATTAGTATAACGATGAAAGCAGTGTACGACACCGTCTCATGTTACTGGCTAATACCGAGACGCATCAAGAAGATAATGGAGAAGCAAGATGTGCGTGGCCCAAAACCTCGCCCTCTTACAGGCAACATCCTAGACGTGACAACCTTAGTGTCTCAATCCACTTCTAAAGACATGTCCCATATTCATCATGACATTGTTGATCGCCTTTTGCCCCATTATGTTGCCTGGTCTAAACAATATGGTAATTGATTAACTCTTCATTAATTAGTCTTAATTGATTAATTTGATGTTTTTGTTAATGTTTTATTTTGATTTTGTTCTTAAGGGAAAAGATTTATATATTGGAACGGGATCGAGCCTCGCATGTGTTTAACAGAGACTGATTTGATCAAAGAATTGCTAACAAAGTACAGCAGTAAAGCTGGGAAATCATGGCTGCAGCAGCAAGGTGTTAAGCATTTTATTGGACGTGGGCTGTTAATGGCCAACGGGGACAACTGGTACCATCAGCGACATATTGTTGCGCCGGCATTCATGGGTGACAGATTAAAGGTTTCTTTTGAGTAAAATTAATTGTTTTATAAATGGGTTTTGATTATTGATAATTAATAATTAATGGGTTGGTGTAAATTAAATTAAATTGATGAATTATTTAGAGCTATGCGGGACATATGGTGGAATGCACGAAGAAGATGTTGCAATCACTGCAAAATGCGGTAGAAACAGGGCAAACTGAATTTGAGATTGGCGAATATATGACTCGGCTCACTGCAGATATTATTTCAAGAACAGAATTCGATTGCAGCTATGAGAAAGGCAAGCAAATTTTTCATCTCTTAACTCTTCTTCAGAGTCTCTGTGCTCAATCAAGCAGACACTTATGTTTCCCTGGTAGCCGGTGAGTCTTCATTCTTTTTAACTTATTATTTTTCAGACTTTGTTTGGGAGGAAGGAAAATGTCAAATTCCCTCCTTTCCCTCACTTTCCCAAGCAAAAAGCTTATACTTTAGTTTCATTTTTTTTTTTGGTAGATTCTTTCCAAGTAAATACAATAGAGAAATAAAGTCACTGAAAATGGAGGTGGAGAGGCTACTAATGGAGATAATTCAGAGCAGAAAAGATTGTGTGGAGATTGGAAGAAGTAGTAGTTATGGGAATGATTTGCTAGGAATGCTGCTGAATGAGATGCAGAAGAAGAGAGGAGATAAATTCAGTTTAAATTTACAACTGATAATGGACGAATGCAAGACTTTCTTCTTTGCTGGCCATGAAACCACTGCTCTTTTGCTCACATGGACTGTTATGCTTCTTGCTAGCAATCCTTCTTGGCAAGAAAAGGTTCGTGCTGAGATTAAACAAGTCTGCAATTCTCAAACTCCTTCTGTTGATCATCTTCCTAAGCTCTCTTTGGTAAGCTAGCTATTTCAATTTTTAATTATTTATTATTATTATTATTTCCTTTTTTTTTTTTGAAACGCCTTTACTCATTTCCTTAAAAGGGTTTGTTTCTATTTTTTCTAATTTTTGTCAATGGTATTGGTACCCAAAAAAGCATCTAATATAAATGCTGAAGAGAATAATAAAAGTGGTTCTTGTTCTCTTGCTGATTTTTTAGTTCTTCTAGGAAAAAAAATCCTAGTAACAAGTAATTTCATTATAAATATTTAAATTTTGTACCCAGTAATGTAGTCAATACCATGTGTAGGAATTTAGTGGGTCTTAAATTTTAACTTAAAAATGTTCTTTAATACATATTCATTTGGTCAATACCATGTGTAGGAATTTAGAAGGTCTTAAATTTCAAATTAAAAATGTTTTATACTTTAATTTTTAAGAGGTATAAATTGTAGAAAGCTTACTGTTATAAATTTTGAAAATTATTTGTTTATCAAAAGATAAATCTATAACAATATCATGGATTTTTTTTTCTTTTTTTGGAAAAAAAAAACCTTATACCTACTAGATCCTACTTGTAGCTAGCTAACATGTTGACAATAACTCTCTTTGACATAAATTGTTTTCTTCTATTCGCATATAAATTTATACCATTTATTAAAATTTGTTCCCGTGAAAGATTCTAAAAATATAATTTTGCATCTCCTCATTTAAGATCTTATAGCTCTTTACATCTCTAACTTAGCCTTACTTTAAAAAACTTTGGTCTCTTAGTGTGTATATAAAATTGTGGTTGTGGTGTGTTGTTGATCTTTTTGGTTGGATCGATTCAGTAAAATAATGGTAATGATAGTTTATCAGATGTAGGCCTTCAAAAAGAAATAAATAAATAAAAATTTGACACGAATCTAACAAGGCTATGGTTCATGGCTCTCCACTTCCGAATCTGTTCTTTGCTAATTTGCTCAAGGATATATAATTTTAAGAAACCCTAATCATTCAACAGCCTAGCTTAGCAGCCTTTCTTTGTTAGTGATAGAGATATTAATTTATTACTCATAAAGTCCAATTCAATCACTTTCTCGCTTGTCATTGCTTATTTAGTTGCAGCAAGCTAATTAAGCACAATCTTCAATTTAAATGGTCCAGTGGGTTAAAATTTTTAATCTATCTGATCTAAATTCGTCCAAGAAAAATTCGAATTCGAAACCTTACAATTATATTCACCCAGCATCATTATGCTAACGTGTATTAGTATTAAATTACTTTTTTTTTAGTCCTAATTTGTTTTTGTGTTGATGCAGCTAAATATGGTAATAAATGAATCACTGAGGTTGTACCCACCAGCAACAGTGCTACCCAGAATGGCATTTGAAGATATAAAACTAGGAGATCTTCTGATACCAAAGGGACTATCAATATGGATTCCTGTGCTTGCAATTCATCATAGTGAAGAACTATGGGGGAAAGATGTAAATGAGTTCAACCCAGATAGATTTGCATCCAAAACATTTGCACCAGGCAGATATTTTTTACCATTTGCAGCCGGACCCAGAAATTGTATAGGTCAAACTTTTGCCATCATGGAAGCTAAAATCATTTTGGCTATGTTGATTTCAAAATTTAGCTTTGACATTTCAGACAATTATCGTCATGCTCCTGTCATTGTCTTAACTATTAGACCTAAGTATGGAGTTCAAGTTTGTCTTAGGCCTTTGAATCCATAAAATTGATTTTTGAGGTGAGGAGGGAGTTTGAGGTTAAGATTAAGATTGTCACATTTTTTTTTTCTTTTTAATTTTATTTTTTTTCTCATAAGGGGGTGGTGGGGTATTTTAGTACAAGAGATAAGACATGGAATGATGCTTTTAAGGATGTACACAAAGTGATAGTTATTAATAAAATCAATGAAAGCATATAGACAGTCGACTTTGCTTTTAGCTTTATATATATTAATAGATTTAAATACACATTTATGTATGTAGAGAGTATGATTCTAATAATGAGTATGTTAAGAGAACTTATCAAGATTGATGAAAAATTATTTCATCGCATTACTGAAAAAATGCAGAGAGTTGCCTTATAGCGGCAGAGGTTTCAGGAAGAAAACAATAACAAACTTTAACCAACTTTCCCGCTACAATAAGAAAGAAAAGAGAATGAAACGACATCGTTACAGGAGAAGAAATAAGTTAATGAAACGGTGCGTAGAGATGAAGCACTGCCGTTTGGCCAATGATATATCTTCAACAGGGTATTGCTTCAATGATATGAAATCTTCTTTACAATTGTGAGACTACAAATGTAGATTTTTGCGTAATGTTCATATATAAGTATTAAACTTCATCAATATTATTGGACAGTGATGAAATATTCGAACTCAAGACTTCCTCAATTTTCATAAATAAGAATACCGAATATCGTTATGTGTCAAAATTCAAAATAAGATAAAACATTAATTTGTTAACTTTTTTCTAAATTTAAATAAAATTTAGAACAAATTTTTTTATATACCGAGTTAATATAAATCAAACCTATGAGAAAATCTATATAGACAAAATAACTTGTATGATATTTTTTCATTCGTTTGATATATATATATTCGATTAATTTAGATAAACTTGAAAAAAGCACAAATATAAATAAATTGTGATAGGTAGGATAAGATAAAACTGATATTATATATTTAACAAAATAAATTAATTGGTAAAATAAACATGCCTAAGACTTAAGAGGTCAAAACCCTATAATTAATTAAGTAATTAGGATCATGCAAAGGTAATTATTGCCATTGAGATAAGACCAAGATGCTCAAAATCAATAAATAAATAAGATTAAAGAAACCAAAAACCAAAAATGTGGGGAGGAAAAAAGGGTTTATTCTGTAGTTTTGATGCTTATAAAAAATAATTAAGTAATAGTTTGATTCTTCCATCTTTAATCCCATTATTAATATTTGATTTACATGTAAGTGCTCTACTTTTATTTATTAAAATTAGCCAACTTGCATATTTGGCACAATAAGGTGTAGGGTCAGCGTCCTTTTATTTTTTTACCTGATCTGCCAACCCATTATATTATACAACTGCACCAGTCCTTGATTCTGCTTCTCCCACTATTAATATTTTTTCTATTAATATTATTAATTATTATTACTTTTTTCAATCCAGCTTCTAATTTATTTATTTTCTATTTATCAGTTTATTAAATTTTCATCTGCACCACTGTCTTTTACACTATGCACGAGAAATTCCATTACAACATTCCCAACAATGCTACTAAACTAAATTACTCTTTATTATATTACAAAAAATTCAATTTTTTATTTTAATAATTTGTCTGTCTACATTCCAATTATAATATCTGATTCACTTTTTATTCTAAATTTTTTATTAACATAACTTTTTTAAAATTAATATAAATTTTTTATTAATACTCTCTCCGTTCAAAAAAGATAGGCACATTTTCTATTTTGACCGTTCGAAATTATAGGTCACTTACATTTTTTTTTATATTTTCAAGTTAATAATAAATAATGGATATTTTTGAAAAATGTCAAGTAAAAATTACTAATTTTCTTAATATATATGAAAATAAAATTAGACCTATTTTCTTTAGATGGAGGGAGTACAAATTATTATATTATATTATATATAAAAGTGGAAATATGAATGGAGAACATGCAAATTTACTGAAAAGTCAATTTGATTGTATTAGTTACTTGGATTAATTTTATCATTTATTAATTAAATTTATTAGTGAATAATATTAATAATTCATTAATTAGAAGTTCATTTCTATTAGGACTAAATAACTATGTTATATATATATATATATAAAATCATATAACTAATATTAAAAAGAAAAAAATAAATTAATAAAGAAAATATTAATGTCCAACATTTTTTTATGTTCCTTGAGTACTATTAATGAAAATTAATATTATTATTATTTTTAATTACAAATAAGAGATAACTATAAATAAAAATCTAATATTTAATCTGATTTTTAATTTAATGTCCAACATTTTTTAAGTTTCGTGAATACTATTATTTAAAATTTATATTATTATTTTTAATTTATGAATTACAATAAGTGATAATTATAAATAAAATTTTAACATTTAATCCAATTTTTAATTTAATGTCCAAATAACTGATATTAAGTGAGAAATACTTGATATATTTAGAGATATATAATATATATATATATAACTTTTATTATTATTTATATAATAAATATTTGATAATTTACGCTTTGATTATTATTGGTCTTTTCTTATATTTTATAGGTAGGAGAAACCTCAAAGGAAAAGTTTTGCAAAATTAGAATAAAAAAATATTAGAAATATAATTTAATAATTAATTTTTCTTAATCATATATATACAGAGTTGAGTTTTTAAAATTTATATGTATAGTAAAATATAATTTACTTTTATATAAAATATAAAAATCAAATATAATTAACAAACATTAATATTTAAATTAAATGTGACTTAATTACATGATAATTAAGATTAACTACAATTAATTTGTTAGACAAGATTATTATTATTATTATTATTTATTTATTTATTAATAATGAGTCAAATTATTAAAACTCATATACATCACATGTGGATGATTAGAAATAGGGGGGCCAACAAAATGAACATAAATTACTCAATACCTCTATTTTATATATAATTCTTAATAATAAACAAATCGGTAATATTTTTATGAATTATAATACGAGTTCAATATCTAATAATTATATGTAACGTATGTTAATGAAAAATCATAATTATATCATAATCATCATATCATTATACTATATATAAAAGTGAGAATATGAGGACATGCAAATTTAAAACTAAAAAAAAATTAATTTAATAAAAAAATATTATGAAAGTATTGTAAAAAAATAGTGATAGCATATTGTCATTCAAAATATAATAATAATGGTTTTGATTAAAATATTGAATTTATATAATGGTAAGTCTAAACTTAAATACAACCATGCACATAGTATATAATATGAATTTGAAAATACTGAGTACAATTCTTATAAGTTATTTAAAAAATTATAATTTCTTAATAATTTTTATACAATTCAATAATTAATTATTTTAATCATATAAAGAATGAGTTAAATTTTTAACATTTATCTGCATAGTATAATATAATTTACTTTTATATAAATTATAAAAATAAAATATAATTAACAACCATTAATATTTAAATTAAATGTGACTTAGTTACATGATAATTAAAAGTAACTAAAATTAATTTGCTGGACAATATTATTATTTATTTAATAATGATGTATATAATTATTAATTATCATGCATATTGCATGTGAATGATTGGGAATAGGGGAATAAATAAAATGATCGTAAAGTACTTACTATATTTATTTTATATATGACTTTTAATAATGGATAGATTAGTAATTGAACTGAGCAAAATGACCGTAAAATACTTATTATCTCTATTTTATATATGACTTTTAATAATGGATAAATTAATAATTTTCATATGAATTATAATACAAGTATAATATCTAATAATTATATGCAACGAAGCCAAACTAATTGTATTAGTTAATATATTTAATTTTATCTTTTAATAATTTAATTTATTAGGGAATAATATTAATAATTCATTAATTAGAAGTCCAATGCTATTAGAAATAGGTAACTATATTTTTTATATAAAAAATATATAACTAATATTAAAAAGAAAAAAAATAATTTAATAAAAAATATTAGGAAAGCATGATAAAAAAATATAATAGACAAGATAATTTGTATATAGTAAATAAATTAACAAACATAATTGACAAGATAATAATGAGCCAGATAATATGACATAGTTTTTTTATATATAGTATAATATAAAAATTAAATATAATTAACTATTAATATTTAAATTAAATGTGACTTAAGCCGGACAAAATTATTATTATTTATTAATTTAATAATAATGAATTTAATTATTAAAAATTACGTGATGATTGAGAATAGATAAAATAAGTATGTTATATATGACTCTTAATAATGGACAAATTAACAATTTGATATAATTTGAAATAAAAATACACTCGTATAATTCATTATAAAAAAAATATCATAATAAGATGAAACAAATTAATAAAAAAAGTACATAAAAATTAAATAGTAATTAGTAACGAATTCAATATTTAATAATTACCTATAAAATTAATGAAAACCTAATTTATTAAAAAAATAATAAATAATAAAATATTAACAACTCTTAAGAGAGAATATCACTTTTAAAAATCTTAATAAGATGTTTGACTTAATGCGATCCCTTGTCCAAGCATAAATACACGTATTTCATTTGTGAATTATGGCTTATATTACGTCATTCATCATAATGTAATGGTTTTATTAGAAATTTATTGTCATTAATTAAGAAAAAATTTTAAATTTCATTTTTAAATTATAATCACATATGTTTAATTATCATTATTTTATAATATATATTTTTCAGTTTTAATTTTATCCCAATTTGTTAGCTTTGTAAAAATAAAATTATAAATATTTAGTTTTTTAAATTATTTTATATCAAAATTTTAAAAAGAAATAATTAACTAAAGTTCTAATATAATAGAGAAAGATAATATTATTTAAAGTTGTATTTGAATCAAATGCAGTGGCTTTTTTAGGTATTGGATAAGTTGTAATCGGTTTATATCTATTAGAATAAAATTTTAAAGATAAAGTTTATATAAATGGAATTTTTTTATATGTTTTAACAAAAATATAATGTTATATTAATTTTGGTCGATCTCTATCTATTAAAATTAATAATGAAATATTATAAGCATATGTTTTAATTTAGTATTTTATTATAATTCAATTTAATAAAGAAACTATATGTATATTAAAACCATAATGTTTTTTGAGATTTTTGTTGGGTGTCAAAAAGTACATTTAATTTTTTTAAATCAATTAATTAATATTTTTAATTTTTATAATATGTTTTTTTTTCAAACATGCTGAAATATATATATATATATCAAAAATCAATTTAGTGAATGATTTAAACTAATTTCAAATTTGAATAATCAAATATTGTACTGTGATATTTTGAAAATTGAATTGGAGAAGAGAAAAGATATGTATTATTGTGCAAAAATAGTCAAAAAGAGTATATTTTGAAAAATCTATTTCAAAGCCATCCTATCATAAATAGCATAAAAAGTAATTAAATTGGAAAAATTAAGAACGACATGAAAAATAAGTAAAACGGGTTTTTATTTTTTCACAAATCACAAAAGGGGCAGCCGTTAGTTTGGAAAATATGAAAAAGAATGAAGAGAGTGCAATCAAATCACAGATCATACAGAAAAAAAAAAAAAAGAAAAAAAAATTCCCTTTGCATGATTAATACTCCATTTTGCCTTTATAAAAAAAACATTTTTCAATATATTTCAATAATAATTTAAACAAAATATTGAAAAATAAAAATAAAATAATAATTTATATTTATCAATAACAAAACTACAGGACTTGTTTGTATTGGTTGACTTTTTTCACAATTATGTGTAAAAGAATTAAATGCAAAATCTCCACTAGAAATTGATGCATTTGGGATTGAATATATAAAGTCAATTTTAAGCAGATATTAATTTTTTTTATCTATTTTTTTATTTCAGAAGAAAAATAAATTATTTAAACATTTTTTTTTGTACTCTTTTATATGATTTTCAAAAATATTGGATTTACTCCGTTTTCAGATTATTTTGTTTCATATTCAATTTATGAATGGAAAGAAATATGAGAAAAAGCAGTGGAGGTATATAGTGAGACGTGAGCAAAGGGTAGAATTTTAATTTTGGGATTTTCTTATTTATTTACTATTAAAGCCTATGTAAAAAATAAATATGTTCTAATACAACAATTTGGTTAATGGAGTTGAGGGATATTACAAAATAAATAAACTACTTATTATTATTATTATTATTATTTTGGTATATATATATATATATATAAGCAAGTTATTAAAGTGTTCCACACTTTCAAACTTTTTCCTTATAATGATAATGATCCTCTCATCATGATTAACAATTCGGCTGTAAAATTGAATTTTTATTTTCGAATCTCTATTGCACGAGCGGGTCTAAGTGCCTCATATATATATATATATATATATATGAGGTGGTGGGAGGTCCCAAGTTACATTTCATTTAAATATATTTTTTTTGGTCAAAAGAAAAATTCTAAAAACTAAAAGGAGAAGTCAAAGTTAGATTAAAATATAAGAATTTGCATAATATCTAAGTATTAAATTATGTTAAGTAAAGTTTTCTAATTTGAGTACGGGGTATATACAATTACTTTAAAATTTATAAATAATTATTTTACTTTTTTTCAGGTCATATTCGGTATGAGCAAGTCAACTTCAATTTATAGTTGTAGGTAACTGATGGAAAAGATACCTATAATCTAAAAAAAATTATGTTAAGATCAAAAAATATATAATTGGCAATCAAAATCATGCGCCACCATTATTAAAAACCTTCAATTCACCTCTACCACTAGTTGTTCTACCCACCACTTTGTTTTTTTTTTTAAAACCACAAGTATTTTTAGCCAATTAACTAAAATTATATATTAAGAATAATTTTATTTGTAATGTATAGGATTTCAAAAGTAGTAAACTATTTTCTTCATAAATTTTAGAGTTTACATAACTACGTACTTTTAATTCAGATTCGAGACCTCTGATTAAATTAAAAAAATACACGCATCTCATCCATACCCTCCTAAATGTTCTACCTACCACTTTGTTCCCTCATGGTTCAACTTTTGCACTTAATTAAATTTCAATAGTCCTAAGAAATTTAAAAAAAAAATTAAACAGTGTTTAATAAGTCGAAAAGTGTTCTAAAAAACTGAAAATTGAGTTGAGTGTTTGATTAAAAAACAACAGCAAGCGGCTAAAAATTCGGATCGCCAATTTTTAGAGTTTATACTGAATGTATCATTTATTGAAAAGTTAAATTTAAATATTTAATACGTACATTTTATTTTAAATATTTAGATCAATTTGTGCCAATTTTTTATTCATCAAAAAGTTATATTGTATTTTTGCTAGTGGTTGGAATTGATCTGTGTAGAGACAGGATGAAGAAATTAATAAAATGGGCAACCATCTCTAACTTCTTTCCACTCATTTGACATTTCCTTTTCCAAGGAATGCAGTGTTGGAACACTGTGATTCCTGCACTACTTTAATTATATACAATAAGTAAGTCAGTAATGCTGTTTAGTTCAACTTATTTATATTTTTATATACTGTTTTATATTATTGGCTGTAAAGTATTAATATTTTATTAATTCAATTTATTTATATTGTTATATATTGTTGGCTGAAAAATACTAGTACGTACTAATACTTTACTTTAAATACAGTATAAAAGTAGGTGGAACAAGTAGGGGTGTGTATTCGATCGGTTAACCAAACTGAACCGAAAAAACTAAAATTTAGATTAAAATCGAACCAAAAATAGGTTCGTTGATTCAGTTTTGTATATAATATAAAATATAATATAATTAAATAATAAATAATATATTAAAATGTAACATATTATATATTATAATATATACTTATATATTTTTAATATATAGTAAATTATATATATATATAGTAAATTATATATATATATATTAAAAATATATTTTTAATATAAGTTCGGTTTGATTCGGTTATTTTGGTCCGATTAATATATTAAAAACTGAACTAAAATAACCAAAAATCGAAATAACCGAACCGATTAGACTAAATTGATATTGGTTTGGTTCGGTTTTGCTCACCCCTAAGAACAAGTAGCATTTTTTTTTTCAATAAATCGTTTATATATTCTAGCTGAGTCAACATGGCTATGATATTAGCATAGCTACTTAACAAACTTTAATCACTATATAAATGAAGTATAATAATGAACTAAGAAAATATCTTAATTAGGTCTTACAAGGTCTGTGTTTGTGAAAGTCTTAATCTTAGCTTCAATTTAGAATTAGAGATTACTGTGTAGCTTTGGCCTAATCATATAGTAATAATCAAAATCCAATTAACTAAAGAGGAATGCTACAGACACTCTCCACTTTCTAACGCTCTTCAACATTCACCTTTTATTGGTTGGCGAGAAGAGAAAAAATTTTTAAAATAATATTTTATTTTTTTATTCTTTTATTATCGACTAATCAAAAAATAAATATTGAAAAGTAAGAGAAAATGAAAAGTATCCGAAGCATTTTTCTTAACTAAATTAATCTTAGTAAGTGCTTTGAGATTTAAAGTTCCCCATAAGCTTAAAGACAAATGTCTATTCTATTAAAGTGTGATTGAGATTTATTAGATAAATATAAAGTTGTCTTTTCTTTAAATTCAGGTTCAAAATGGCTTATCATTATTGCATACTTTAAGTGATGACACGTACTCTAATCATATTAAGAAATATAATGATTCTCTTGATACTTAATACCATTTATGTCATGCTAGATTGAGAAACTTTGAATTTGATTTATTTATTTAATCCTCCACGTCTTGCTAGATAAGTTTCACTCAAATTAAATAATTTATTTTCGATCCAGTGCTAAATTTTTTTTTTTTTCAAATTTAACCAAGCAACAGTACTTGAATATTGGTTCAGAATTATTTTGACCCAACTTTTAAATATTAGGGTTAATGGACCTATCACTACCACCACCACCTATCCATTGCATTTTTAGTTAATTGTTTTATTAACTCTCTTACATGTTTCGTAATTTGGATCCAAACTTCAAGCCATAAACTCAACACTTACATATAATCGTGGTAATTTATGTTTGAGCAATAGTGAATTAACAATCAAGCTCAACTGTTTTTTAGTATACATTATTTTACTTATAAATTAAGGCCATATTGGTTCATGGAATGAAATAGTGTGGTAATTATAATTCTTAAGGAATAGATTTGGAATTCATATAATAACTACATATTTCTAGATAATTATTATTTTATGTTTTGGTTCATAAATCTAAATCAACTATTCTTAAATAAAATTATAATTTAATATGGTATATATTAATAAGTATAGCGGTGGTAGATGAGTGAGTAATGATAAATAAGTAGTGGTGATGGTGATGGTAGCTATGGGTGGTTGGTGGTGGATGAGTGGTGGTGGGTGGATGGTGGTGGATGAGTGGTGGTAATGTGGAGGTGGATGAACAAGTGGTGGTGGTGGATAGAAGTGGAGGTTGTGGTAAGAAATGGATGGTGGTAGGAGGTGGTATTCTCTAAGTTATAGAATAGTCATTTTTTATTTTACCACGAAATTTCTATTCCAAAAAATTAAAGAATGACAATTCTATAGAATAACTATTCTTTGATTAAATTTGAACCAAAGCATGAAATCACTATTTTAGATAGAATATCTATTCTATTATTTGTCTATTCCATGAATCAAACATTGTCAGAGAAGTGCTCTAAAAGCAATCATCTTTAACACTTATTGTATACTTTCAGTGTGAATGAATGAAATACATTTTTCATTTATTTGATATTCATTAAATTTATGAATGGATTAGATCTTAAATTGAATTATGAAGTCTATGATATAAACATAACATGAAGAAAACTATGATGGATTATGATATTGAGATTCTTATTATGTGCAATTATATTTATATATGAACTATCTCTAGTCATAGGATAACAAGACATGACGTTGTTGATCCAGATAAACTAGCACATGTTATATTCCTTGATTAGATTAAGTAGTGGATTTCGTAATCTATAGACATGAGATGTATAGAGTTAATATATGGATGCTAGCTAGAGTAGTCAAGTACATTAGATGACCTGCTATAAGATTGTTATATGAATCCTCTATTCTATGTCAGTGATAGTCTCATCATAGCAATGATGTAAGTATCCTTAGACTTATGATACTTAAAGTTATCTTGGATACTGATTTTGTACTTTAAATATATTCCTTGTTGTCTCAAGAGAGGTCACTCATAAAGTGATGATTGGGTACAATTTGATGTATTCAAAGATAGTTGAGCAACCAACAAAGGACTCACTACTCCTGATAGAATAAGTGTATACCATGATCTCTTGTCGAAATCATTACTTAAGAATCTCTAAACAAAGTGCACATGTCATGAAAATAGTCTTCAATGACATATCTAATAAGAGTAATAAATCTCAAGGATAAGATCTAACATAACTTGGACTAGGTGTGATGTAATCAGTCTAGTGGAAGCTGATACTGAATCCATACTCTAAACCAAGTGGGGTATAAAAAGATGAAGGGACGAATTTCATGGATAATTGTCTATGAAAATGTTTGTAGTCAAACCACTGACTTTCTAGTCAATAAGGGGTCACAATGTATTATTAGATATCACTCATGATCTGTTCCAGTTTAATTGTTGATATGAGTGGCCAATATAACTATGAAAATAATGGGTCACACACAATGAAAGTGTAAAGAAGAAGCAAAATAGACTTTTGGAATGAGTCCAAAACAAAGAGAGAAAAACCAAGTCTATGCAAAGTTGCACAAAATGGTCTTTCACGAGCGGGAATGTCTTGCTCGCACTAGGGAAAACCTATTGGACTGGAAGTGCATTGGGACACAATCGGAAAATGTAATGCCCACAATATAGGGCCTAAGTGTAATATGGATAATGGATCTAAATGGTTTGCAAAGTAAAAAAGTTTTTCATGACAATGTCCTACTCGGGACTAGAGTGTCACGGTTAGGAGATGTATCCTGCTCGCGACATTGGGTTTTCCAGTCAGGATTCACCTCTGGAGTGAATATTATAAATACACATTTATGTGCCCTTTTTAGTCATCACCCGAATCCTAGCCTTTCTTATCGATCAAAAAAACCTCTGAACACTCCTCCTTCCCTTCCCATTGATTTGCCTTCACTTGAACACGAGTAAACACTTATAAGATTGAATTTTTGAGATTTAATAAAGGATTATAGGAGTTTTTATTCAAGAACACGATTTGAACGTTGTGGGCAGATTATAGTCTAAGTTTCCTGTAATTACCCTCTCTTTTTTCTTCACTGGTCAGTAAGTATTTGTCCTCCTTGAGCCTTTAAATGTATTAGTTCCTAATATACACTTTTAGTTTGGGATTTTTATGGGTTTATGCAAGTTTATGGTTTCATTTTGATACCCCTTATAGAACAGAATAGTTTGGTACTGTGTTAATCAGTTGGTGACTTTTGGGAACATGTTTTTCTGTTAGAAAACGTGACAGAAGGTGGAAACAACCACCTAGCAGGTGAAGAACATTAAAAGTGAGGGTTTTCGGCTCCATCGTTAGAGGTTTATACATATAATCATATTTTTTTGCTTTTTGGTTGCATGTTTGCTAGTGCCTAAGTATTTTGGATGCTATGTCTCTGCTAAATGCCATAAACCTTGATCTGAATGGTTTTGAAACGATTGTATGAATTAAAGACATGGATTATTCTTGAATTTCATGTTTAAATCAATATTAAATGAATTAAATGGATTATGGCATATTCATAATGACAAAATGGTCTATTTAAATAATGTATGATATTCTGAAATTGGTGTGATACTTTTGAATCAAGAGAATTGGAGTTAGCATGTGAAAACTGAGTTTCATATTACTGATGTCGGGTCTTTCCCGGTCGGGACTCACATAAATCCAGGCCTATTCAGTCCCGCGATGAGAATGGCCAGCAACACTAAGGGCACAGTGGTACGCCGCAGCGTGCTGAGATACAGACATGCTTGTATGAAAGAGTATAATCCTAGTTATGATGACACTGAATACATATCCCTAATCTATTATGAAGTAATATGGAAAAAATATGAGTATGTGATAATTTCATTGAATGTGTTGATAATGACATTATGTACTATGTGCTATGTCATGACATGACATGACATGACACGAATGAGTATGTATATGATGATGCACGGACTATGATGTGATATGTTGCTATGCGATATCATAGAAATGCTATTTTTGATCATGGGATATTATTCATGTGAATAAAAGAAAAGACTTAAATACCTTTACTCGTATTAGAATTGATTATAGGATAGATGACATGTCGTTAAGAGTGCTTATGGTACCGTAAGATTATTTCACGCATTTATTATCGAACAAGGTGGCTTTAGCTTCGAGAGTGCCCTTAACCCATTATGCTAACAATTATTTAATTTCCAGTCAAGTTGACTTCAGCTCTGAGAGTGCACTTGACTCAGATACAGATATACATGGTTAGGTGGGTAGAGTAGCTTCAGTTTTGAGAGCGCCCCTATTCATAACCCATATCCGCAGTCTAGTATATAGTAATTGGGCAAATTAATTGGATAAACGGAAAACAGGAAATTATGTTACAGTGTTTATGAATATAAGAGTGACTTTCGTTTACCAGGTACACCATAGTTATCGTTTAATGCATTGATTGACATGTTAACATGGCTACGATTGATATGAATTTGTAATGTGAAAGGTTATGTTATAACATGATTATGTGATATGAATTGTATGTTATGTATAATATAATTTAAATGATTATATGTTACCACTAAGCTTGGATAGCTTAGCGTATGAGTTTCCTACACACAGGTCCGGAGCTATAGGAAGAGTTGACAGAAAGAAGTCGAGCCAGTCAGACTAGTCAAAATCAGAGTCAGTTCATACATTATGCATTTTTGCTATTATTCATCCATCTGGGATATCTGGACATTTATTTTAATATGAAATTTGGATTATGATCTTGTGGATTTGGAATTTTGTAAGATTGTATATTTGGGCACATTTAGCCCTTGATTACAAAGTTTTTGGTCATGGAGTATTATATAAGCATGGCCATATGATGTTTATTTATATGGTTATATATTGCTATGGTTGATCATATAAATGTTAATATCATACTTTAAAAGATATAATAGTTAAGAAATCAGTAGTATATATATGAGGTAACACTTCTTTGTGTGGTGATTTGTATGCTATAGGGAGGGTGTTACAGGAAATGATATTCTCAAGCGGGAATGGCTTGAAAAGGCCATTTCGCAAAAGCAAATTTGGAATCGCAAGTGCGAAATAAGTCTGTTTAAGAGACCCAATTGAAATGAACTCCTAAACGTGGAGTAACCATTTTTCCACTTAATGCCTAATGTCTTAGCCTATAAGTGATCTGTTTAGAGACCATTTTCTGCACCTCCTACCTCCAGAAAGAATTCTCCCATTTCTCTCTAAAGATTGATCAAATTGCTTGCACATTTTGATCAATCAAGTCATTCTCGAAAGGTATTTTTTTTATTTCTCCCTTCGCGTGGATACCATTAATGCTGATCCAATTGGATTATTATATTTGCAATAACCCGATAAGAAGGAACATAATAATTAAGCCTTGAAATTCAAAGGTCAAAAAATTTCGTTGTTATGTCTTGTATGAGATAAATATGCAAATCCCAACAAATATAACCTAAATCTTTTAGGGATAATTGTCAAAAATAACCTAAACTCTTAAAGTTTCACCAACATTAAATTGTATTTTCTATTTTCTCATTTAAATACATAAACTTTTAAAACTTTATTAATTTATAAATTCCGGCAAAACTCTATTGACATGACATAAAATTCCGGTGAAATTAAAATGATTGTACTGATTAGGAAGTTGAGTAATTTTAGAAATTTTAAAATGCCGTCATTTTTATTTTTTTTCTAAAATTTTAAAACCTAATTCTTTTTTTAAATTTGAAAAATAATACATGTAACTATCATGTTTGGAAGTTGTCTGGTCAGTAGAGCAGGGGAAAACAAAAAGTTTACTGTCAGTAGAGTTTCACTGGAAAAATTTAGGTTTTAAAAATTTTAAGAAAAACAAAAATGATGACATTTTAAAGTTTCTAAGATAACTCAACTTTTTAATTACCTTTCTAGTCGGCACAGCCTTTTTAATCTCATTGGAATTTTATGTCATATCAGTAGAGTCTCATTAGAATTCATAAATTGATAAATTTTTAAAAATTTGCGTATTAAAACAAAAAAAATAGAAAGTATAATTTAATTTTGATACAACTTTAAAAATTTATGTTATTTTTGTTAATTTTTCCAATCTTTTATTCAAATCTTGTTATATTTATATACGCTTCGAAAACATAAGAAATTATAAAATTTACTTATAAATAGAATGTTTTAGGGTTTATATCCATATTCTTGAACACTAAAAAATTGTTACTCGATTATGAATTACAATTAACCTAAATATAAATTATTTTTTTTTCCCTCCTCCACGAGTATAGCTTTAAATCCCACTATCATATAGAAACTTTTGCCTAAATCAAATTCTAGACACTAATTAACCTAATTGTCAAAGGACATTTTTCAAACCAAAATCAAATTAATGACAAAATTTTGATTAGATATATATAAATATACATATGGTAGCATTGTTGTAAAAATCATACCGGCTTGGCCGATTCGACCAGTTAACCGAGAACTGGTCATCAAACAAGTTGGTTTTTAGTACCAAATCCGAGGGAAACATTGACTGGTGAAAAAGCCGACGAACCAACCGATTGAATTGGAAACCGAACAACCCGGCCGGTTTCATCCAATTTGGCTAGTTCATAAAGCCATGGAAAAATGCTGAAAATCACATGAAAATGGTGCCTCAAGAGCTCAGGTTTCCCAAAGAAATTTGACAAACTTTAACCACTAGACCACTTACCTCTTAGTGTATTAAGTTTAAAGTACATAAATATATATATTAACTACAATATTTTAATTATTATTAATACATATTAAGTTTAAAGTACATAAATATATATATTAACTACAATATTTTAATTATTATTAATACATATTTATATTAAAAATATTTATTTAATTATTTTAATTTTATATCAGTAATATATTTTTTAAAAATTTAGTATAAGTTATTTTTATTAATAAAAAATTAATTAAATTTAAATGAATTATATATATTTATATATATATATATATATATATATAATAATTGTATTTTTGGCTAAAAAGTTTTGATATATATATAAGAGTCATGTATATTTAATAAAGTTGAATTCAAGTATTTATATTTTTTATATTAATATAAAACATTATAAAATTTCATATATAAATTATTTTAAATCATTTTGATTGCTATTAAAAGTATTAATTTTTTAATTGACAAAGTTGATACTCTAATAAAATATTTAAAAATTATTTC
>CATIWF010066088.1:0-56424 GCA_949630135.1 Balakata baccata
ATCACTTTGGCATCATTGCGATAGTAAACGCATATCTCTAACTCTCAATCGGAATATCAGACTATAAATCTACACTAGGAACATTATTTATGTAAATTGGAGCCCTTAACCTCCAAATATCTCCATATAACTTCACCTATGACCTTAAAATATTATTCTCCCCATTATGGTATGTTTAACTCAAATTCTTACCGCTGGGCAAAAACTCTATATTTCCGGGCCAGTCCGTTGCCTTAATTTACGTGTATGATACGAAATTGCAACGTTTTATCAAATCATCTCAATATTCATATTAAGCATCATATTATCATATTAAATTAAATTTTTCACTCTCATATGTCTGTATTTAGACTCTGGTCAGTACGCCTCTATATTGCGGTACAAACGACAGTAATACGCGTATACGATTAGGGTCTATATCGCGGACGTGACACTGAACACTAGCATAGACACAAAATTGTCTATTTCCATCCTTTTTCTTCTAAAAGAATGACTCTCTAGTATTCATCACTTGTATCAATTTGAAGGATTCTTTTGCCATTTGTCGGCATGTGCAAAGGAGGAAGATTTGAGCAAATCTATTTTAGCTTCTTTACAGCCTGTGTTTGGACATATGTCCATAGTGGTGGCTTCTTTTTCAAAAATTGTTGTAAAGGATGAGCCCACTAAGTGAATTATGGAATGAAGTCCCTAATATAGTTGGTCACACTTAGAAACTGGCGAACTTCTTTTACTGATAAATCGGTATCAGGGAACTGTAACAATTCTTGTCCTATGTGAGGACATAGTTGATAGGTTTCATTTTTAAAGGTCATGCCACGGAAATATATTTCCTGTCTGCCAATTTGTATCTTTTTTCAAAAAATATGATTCCATTTTGAATAGTGAGATTAAAGAATTTTTGCAAAAGTTGATAGTGCATATTCTCATCTTTTGAAAAGAGAAGAATATCATTAATGTAAATCAGGGTATAGGATAATATTGACTCATAGATATGTGTCATTGCCATTTGGAAAAGTGAAGGGGCCACCTTTAATCCAAAGGGCATGATTGTCCATTGATAATGGTGATTTGGAATACAGAAAGTTGTATTGTATCTTTCTTCTGTGAGAATGCCAAGTTGCTAGAAGCCAGACTTTGGATCAAACTTGGAGAAAACTTTGGCATCCTTGAAAAAAGTAAACAAGGAGGATGTTTTTGGTAAAGAAAATTTATATCCTTAAGAAAATGATTTAAAAGCTTATAATTAATCACAAGTCTTTTCTTGCCTCGAACTTACTTAGATCTTTTGTTAACATAAAATGCTTGACATGCTCATCTGACTTTGTTGATTCAATTAATCCTTGTTGTAACAATTGAGAACATTCTTAAATTGCTAAGGCTTGATCTTCTGGATTCATTCCAAGATGAGAGCCTTTGTTAGATTAATGTATTCATTTTGTTTGAAAGGCAAAAAGATGATGAATTATAACCGAGTCCATAATAGGCTGAA
Source organism: Balakata baccata (assembly GCA_949630135.1). Classification (NCBI taxonomy): domain Eukaryota; kingdom Viridiplantae; phylum Streptophyta; class Magnoliopsida; order Malpighiales; family Euphorbiaceae; genus Balakata; species Balakata baccata. The sequence goes on from CATIWF010066088.1 coordinate 1,493, forward strand.
CATTTGAGGACAAAATCTGTGTGACTTTCAACACAATTGTTTTTGATAAGTTCGGCTTTGAGATTATCAAAATGGACCACCAAAGCAACAGTGAACAGACTTGGTGTTGAAATGTAAGGAATGAACCAGTTTTTTTTTATCTTAGGCCTTGACTTTTAATTGCAAAATGAGAAAGTTGGCTGATAACATCAAATTCAATTAAAATGTCTTTGTTGGGCAGGGCTGAGCCCAAAACTTTAGTCCACACAAAACAATTGGGTAAGAATTGGATTTTAATGGGTTTTGTGGTTATGAGATATGTGGAGAAATAATCTCCATCAGCTACCTTGAAAAGTTCAGTATAGGCTTTCCATAAGTGGTTTGGAAAGAGTTTAGGGTTAGCTATGGTTCGATAAGCACCAGTATCAATGAAAACAATGACTTTAATGAGCTTTTCATATTTTCCAGTGAAAAGTTGAACTGGACAATAAGAAATAGGGTGATTTTTGGATTTGTGGAAAAGAGATTCAATTTGACTAGGCTAACCATCTGAATGTATAGGAAAAACTTAAAAACTATTTTCAGTGTTTGATTCACTATCTTCATTATTGATTCCTATAAAAAAATCAAGAGAAAGTTCCTCTAAATGTACAAGAAGAAACGTTTCATGAATTTGTTGGATCAATTAGACTGCTTGCTTTGGCCTGTTTGGACATTTCTTTGCAAAATGACCTTTCTTCCCATAAAGATAATAACAATCAATCTTTTTGTGCCTCTTCTGCTTCTTCCTAAAGAACTTGAAACATTTCTTCTTGTATGGATGAGAAAAGGAAGAAGATTGTTTGTACTTCTTAAAATATTTCTTTTTCTTACAATGTTGACAATCACAATTTTTTTAGACCGACACATTTGATTTGAAGATCTGGACGATGACATAAGGAATTCATGTTCTTCTTATTGGTCCAATGAAGAGCTTCTTTGACCTGTTTCTTAGCTGCACACAATTTTTCTAAGACCATTAATATTTTCTGGTAGATCTGAGATAAAGATAAGTCTCTGAGACTAATTTCTTGTTTGCGAAAATATCTAAGAGTTGTATCACCCAATTCTTCTGGCACTGAAGATATAAATTGTTGTTTCAGGTTGACATCTCCTGCACTCAATTAGTAATATATAAAGCAAACTTTTTGATAATGATTATCTAGATCTTTTCTCCTCAGAAGATGAATCTAGAGTGTCTTGCACATCATCAGAAGTGGTATTGCTAGTTTGAAAAGTTTTGAGAAAATCAGAGATAGGATTATGGTGAGAGGATTTTTGCACCATATATTGGAAATGGTTTTGGGAGTCTGGAGAGAAATGGTTAGGAGGTTGTGACTCAAGTTCTTTTCCAAGTCTGTAAGGAGGAGTTGTGGATGAAGTAGTGGTGGTAGCAAGTTGTGTTGAAGTAACATAAATGGTTGACTTTTTCTTTGGTGGTTTAGGTTTATGAAACTATGTTCTAAGCATCCTCTAGAAATTTTCATGTTGAAGAAGGACATGAGCAACATTCGGACTTATAGGGGCAGGAGATACATTTGTTTCAGGTAAAAGTAGAATACTGGTAAAGGCAAAAGGGTTGAATGAAGTTTTGATATGCAAGTCTTTTTCTACCTACGACAATTGTTGCTTTAACTTTGTAATCTCCTCTTGTTTTTACTAAAAAGTAGGACCCGAAATTTGATTCTGAATCATCTATATTAGCTCATTGTGAAGAGCCATGATCTACCATTGGAGTTTAAACATAAACTCTTACTGGAAATTGAACTAATTCATCATGGATAACTCAACTAAATTTACTTTGGTTGAAACCGTATCAAATTTAGTTTCAATCCTGCGTAAAGCAGAATTTTGAGCTAAAGCGTTCTCAGTTTGCCAATTGAGCACAAATTCTTCAACTGTAATGTCTTGAGATCTTCCTTGGGCATTAGGACTAAGAGAACGAACATAGGGAGTCCTTTTTACATTTTTGGTTGGATCAACCGTACTTTCCTGCAAAGAAGGAAAATTATCTCCAGTAGGCTGAAACATGCGGACTATGGGTACCAAAACTGGTACTGGCGGAGAAGGCAAAGTGGTTTTTGGAATCCTCTTAGGCTCATGCTTCTTAAGCCATCTTAAACCTTTGTTATATATTGGGAGAGAAGGAGCAGAAGCTAGAGGCTTCAAAGGCCATGAATTTGGTCGTGAATGCTCATCCCAATTAGGACTTGTAGGCGTTGGCATTTTTGCTTTAAAAGATGGGAGTTCTGAATAATTGACAACATAGTCGCATTTGCCAGATGGTTGTCCTAACAAGCCAACAAATGGATCAACATCATCAAATCTCCATCTCATTGATTTTTCAGATTTATCCTTCTTTTTCTTCTTTCTTTTAGAAGAAGAATCATCATCACCACTTTCATAGAAAGCATCTTATAAGCAGTCATCACATTAACAATCAACATCTAAGACTTTGTAATCTCCTTGAAACCTGGCATAAATTGGTTTGCTAGTAGAATCAAATCCAGTAACCCTTAAGCGATCCTCATAAGAGATTGGTTGGATCATAAATTGAGTTGAAAAGAGAGAAAAGCTAGAACTCGAACTCAAGCATGTTGTCCTTAGAAATTTGGTTTCTACTGTACCATCAACCTTCTTCATAAAACAAGATTCCAGATTCTGAACTGGTTGAGATGTATTATGAATCTTTTCATAGTTGGTTACCTAAGTGTCTGGTAGCAGTTTTACCAGTTTGCCTCAAGAGATCTGTCTGGGAACATGCACGTATGTAGGAACACGTTGTGCATCAGCTACAATAAACAACGCACCATTCGAAACAGGGGCTAAAAGATCTAGAGCATAATTTTGAACTCTATAGATAATCTGATAGTGAAGAGTTGCAGAAGTAGCAGACAGAACTTGTGGCGCACCAGTAATTTAATCATGGACTTTGAGTGCAAAAGCACATGTGGATCTTCAAGAGACAAATTGAAATTTGGATAAAAGGTAAACAATATTGTCTCAGCATTAAGCGAAGTTTCTACAGTTACAATTACAGCATGCTGATACTATTGATATCTGGTGTCCAATAAAGCTAGTCTAGCAAACACTAGCAATCATTTCCTTCCACGATAGGAAAGGGCAAGACGAATGACCCCAAAGTGAAGGTGAGAGAAACATTCATTTTTCCATAGAAGCAGAAACTTATGAGGAATTTCTAAGGAAACAAATTGTTCTTCTCTAGTAACTTTAATTGTACAGTGGTTAAAAGAATATGATTGAACATATTCTTTGACTGATTTATTGGGCTTCTGAATAAGAGTTAGTCTTAGAACAGTTGTAAGCATCATAAGGACTGAGGAAAAGGATTTCAGTTATGAAAGAAGAAGAGAGAGAAAGAGAAATTAGAGCTAAGATGGTGTTGATAGAATTAGAGTTGGTTTCTATGTGTATAAAGCTTCTCTGATCATTAATCTAAACATAACCATATACAAGACTTCTCACCATGAACAATAACCTGGCTCTGATACCATAAAGACCTTCTTGGTAATAACTCGAACTACTTTCTACAATCTCTTGCCTTCTTTTTGTTTCTCTATATTAACAGGAAGTCCAGAATAACATTAGAACATGGAAGATGATCATGAAGAAAAATAAAGTATATGGACGTTTTAGATATTGATCAGAGAAACAAAAAAATTTAGAAACTCGTGATAAGAGAAAACACTCTGAAAGGATTTTATTTATCTCTTTCAAGCTTGCTTACAAATTGAAAGCAAGTCTCCTTATTTAGGAGATTACACATACTATGTTGTTATGACAGCTCATACAAGTACTCAGAAAATTATTACAAACTGACAAAGGAGATAAGATCTCCAGCTCATAAAGTTTTGCACTTATACTTTTGATAAAGTAAAAGATTCCCTAGTCTAATCTTTTCCTCTGATGGATTCATGATTAGGAGATACGTTCATGCATGAATAGTTGTCATTTGAGTCAGAAATGGAGGATGTGGGAATAGGCACACGTAGTCCAAGAGTAGTAGAAGGTCTAGCTGCAAATGGTCCTATAAAGTCATAAAAAGACTTTATCGACATATTAGCATGTTTGGCATTTTCTATCTAGACTTTGTATTCAGAAGGAATATCTTCCTATAAAGCTTTTTCATCATATCAAGGCCATAGTACTTTTGGGATGTAACCATTTTTTGCAGCAACTGTTCCTTGAAATTCTCTAACTTGTATTGGATGACGATCACAATTACTCCAAAAAGAAAAGGGAAAGGTTTGATAGACCTCGAATAAAACATAATGTTCATACCATTTGAGAATGACAACAATATGAACTTCCTTTGCCCGAATATCAACGCTTCAGTTATCATGAAAGACTTTAAAGAAAAACTGTTTTCAGACCTCTAAGGGTCGAAACTAGCTTAAGAATCTTTGAGAGTTTTCAGGTAGAGCCTAAGCTGCCAATAGATTATACCATCGCAAAAGAGAAAATTCAATGGCCATGAAGTGCATGGAGCAAAGATACCATAGCATGTGGAAAGAGTCCATTGAACTTGTAAAAAAAATTTTAATCTCTATATTTAAAAATACTCTAATATGCTCTTTATTTTATTAAAAATGCTCTAATATGTTTTTTTATTTTATTAAAAAAACTCTTTAAAATAAAGAGCATTGTTGGAGATACTCTTACAGAGAAAACTTATTAAATAAACTCAGTCTATGAATGACATAATAGATCCAATCTACCTAAATATTTCTACCTTACATAATCAGTTATTTCATAATCACAAATTCAATATTATAAAAATTGAATAATTAAACTTCAACCATTTATTTTGAACTGAACAATTAAAATTTAAACATAAGAAAATAACAATGCACTTTCAACCAAATCATAGTTGCCCATGACTATACAGTTCAATTAAATGAATGCGGTACACCTAAGCTCAGCCCCAGTATAGATATAGCAGCTCAGATCTACCGTATGACAGAGTAAGAATTTTAACAGCGACAGACATTCATCACCGACATTAGCAATTTTTCTAAAGGAGTCTGCAGAACATTTATTTGCATTGCCCGTCAGTAGAACTTTCTTCTTGTCATTTATTAAATTCGCATTCACAGAATCACTACCCTAACCTTCGCCTTGTCTAGCATGAAGTGACTGAATAACCAACTGAAAACACATTCAAGAAAATGAAACCTAAATTCTGCGACATTTTTTAACTCTAGAAATCGGCAGTACAACATCAATCACTTGAGATTGGGGTTAAAAAAACCCTTTCCTATGTTCTTAAAGGCCACATCCACATGAAATAAGAAGGAAGTAGGGGAGACTAGCAAATTTTCTCAAGGAGGCAAAATTTGGACGATCATCTAGTTAAATCACTAATAAAACCAACTTTCTATGACCATTTCCTTCAAACAAGTGATAAGTACTCAATAACAGAAAGTATGCAACTATTGACCTTCAACTCCTTGGTCCGCAGTTGAATTCCCGCTAGCTGCCAAGCCTCGAATCTTGACATCATAGTACACTTCTTCGACTCTTCTTAAATCATACTTCATACCTGGGAAATAAGAAATTTGTTAACCCAACTCATACAAATAAGATTTAATAAAGGACAAAGGTAAATGGGAAGATGAGGGAAAATTAACAGGAAAAGGACAAAAGCCAAACAACTACCATCAAACTTCTTGCGCAGAAAATCATTTCGGAGATTAAGCATGCGGAAGCCTGCATGAATATCCGTCAGGAACTTCAACACCTTTCTTGGGCAATCATAATCATCAGCAGTCACTCGGTTCACCACATATCTAGGCTACACAAATAGGATGAATAGAGCACAATAAGCTCTTCCATACATATTTAACTGTTCAAAAGAGCAATTAAAATCTCGATACGATCTCATTATCGTGGTAGTCACTCTTCCTCCTATCCCTTCCCTCTCTCTAGCCAGGACAAAAGTTTAAATTACAGTAAAAAAACAATCACTCTCTCCAACAATATCCAAACCAAAGTCTATCTCAACTCAACTCAACACAAGCAATATCTATAGTATCAATAAGCATGAAAGCTTGTTCTCAAAATTTCAAAGAAATAGCTCTTACCATTTCATTTGACATGAAGCAAACACCTGCATATTTATAGAAAAATGCCAACATAAATATTTTTAGCATGAGAACATCAACTTACAACAAGGGAAAGGTATCACAGAACTGACATATATATATATATATATATATATATATATATATACAAAATTTCTTATGTTAGTTGAAATAAAGCTATACAAAAAGAAATAACCCCAAATTTTGGTTCATATAAGCATGACCAATCAATTCAAACAGACAACACTTTGACCCGCACACTAAGCAGCAGATCACCCATGATTATAGAATTAGTTACATGTATGAATCATCGGCCCAACCAGCACGGAAGTACACTTGCATCTTCATATAAATACATCTAAATGGTTAGATCAAAGTCCATAGAGTATTGTTGATGTTAGTCTCAAAAGCATAGCTAAACTATATCCACATAAAAAACCATTGCACTTTGTCAAGCAAACTTAAACTCAATTTTAACCATATGGGAAAATCTAAATGGTTAATCCTCACAAAAACACCAAAACAATACACATTACCGCAGAAACAAAAACGAGAACAAATTTGTTTTGTCAAACATACATGAGACTACAGATAACTAACCAATAAGATAGTCCTCAATGTCCAAACCGAACTCTGAACTGTTCACTGCACCGAATAAAAACAAAATATGATTGGACTAAAGAAACATTATGCGTCAATCCAATAAATTACACAAGAGATATGACGGGCATACATCCAAGTTTCTCTACCGTTTCAGAATGCAGAAGTAGATTTCCCGTTTCTAACCAGTGCAAGAAAACAAGCAAAGAAACCACAGTTTGGGTTTCACTCCTCCAATCTCCATGATACCTTCAACCAAAAAATAAAAAATAAGTAAACAAACAAACTAAATTAAAAAAAAAATGCAACTAGAAATATACCCTAACCTGTAATATTGCCCTGGGCAATCAGGAATAATGTCTGCAAGTTGGCTGTAGAGTCCCCTTAGGATTCCAATTTGAGATTTAGCTTCTTCCAAAATTTCTACGCCCAAATAAGAAGCAATAATCAGAACTCACTACCAAATGCGAAGCAATTTTACTAAATTTGAGTACCTGAAAGGGGGCGAGACTGGTGGACAAGAAGAAGACTGACATGTATGAGCCTGGTGGAGGATTCGATCTCTGCAACCACAGCTCGAATCTTCTCGCGCAAGTTTCCAGAATCTTCTAGTTGCGTGCGAAACTCCTTGAACTGTTTCTCCAAGGAAGGAGGAGAACCAGCCATTGAAGAGGAAGAGGAGGAACAGAGAGTTGAGCAGAAAGAGCGGTGAGGTTGGCTTTGAAGACGAGAAACAAAGAGAGAGACAGAAAGAGCGGTAGCTGTAGAAGGAAGAGAGTGAGAAAAGGAAGAGAGGTTCAAGGAGCGAGAGAAGGAGCAGTACACGTTTCGAAACGCCGATTTCATTTCGTTGCTTTCCTGTGCGGTTTTATCTCGTGGCTTTGTATGATGAGCATCTGCGCTTCAATTTCAGATTTTTTTTTTTTCCTTAATAAATTATCAAATAATTCTATTTTTGCAATTAATTTTTTTGGTTCATCATGTGGTGCAATAAGCCATTGACTGGAGAACAGTCATTTTCTAACGAAAAAGTGTTAAATCTTAAATACGAGACCTTCTAACAATTCTCATATCAATCAAATCATTCAATTATTATTTGCAATTAGTTTAGGAATTAGATATCATAATCATACAATTTATAAAGCATCTTAGTTTTTTAGATTCCATTTGATAGCTTGATTAGCTATATAATTTTTTTCTCATAGTTAAATATAAAAAATGAGATCATGTATATTTAAATATATCGGAGAATCGAGATGCTTATCAAGCTAATAGAAATTAGTTGATTTGTTATTTTTATTATTGTGAGTTGGCATCCTCAATTTGTTATTTATGGTTGTTGCTCATTGGTTGGTACGAGTCATTTTATTTTTCAATTTGCCTACAAATATCAGATACGTAATTATGAGAGTATTTCTTTCTCTCGTCTCTAAGTTTTCCTTCTGCTTCTTCCTACTTTTTCTACTTGAATTCCTCTTCTCATCTCTGATCTTCCCTTCCAAGCATCCTTCCTTAAAGCGCCACTATACATAAATGTCAGGAATTTTTTTAAAAATCCTCCTCCCGCGGAGCAATGGGTCTGGTAAGTAGATATTATGACAAGAGAAGGAAATAATTGATAAAAATATAAGACTAAAATCAACAACGTATCTGCTATCAAATAGACTGCTTCCATTGTCTCCGACTCTTTTGTAACAAAATACTAGAGTTAAAAGTGTGAAAGCTTGAGCAAAGTGTCAACTTAAGCTTCACACAAGCGAAACCGATGATTCCTGGATTCGTGACATCCAGCATACATAGATTAGTTTTCAATTTCTGCTGACGAACACTTTTCCATTAAAACTCTTATCAGCCAAAATTTAAGAATACGTAATTCCCTCCTCATTCATATTTAGCAGTAACATCGTCCAAGTTTTTCCCAAAAAGAAATCTTTAGTCTTCACCAAACTTGATTCTTTTCGGAGCAGACTGGATGTCACCCACCTGTGAAACAGCACAGAAGGGAGCAAAATACTTTAGTAATCACATTGGATAAATAAACGAAAGTGTGGAACATGATGCCCTAACATATATATATATATATATATACACTACACAAAAGACAAATGGACTTAAGCCGAACTGTGCCTATTTATGAACCATACAAACAATATTCTGGATATAATTGCACTGATGGTAATAAGTTCATCAATCATGAATTGAGTTTGAGTTTCTAATTTCTAAATTACTCTGAGAATTAGAACATCTTATATAAGAAGCAATTATGAACAAATTTACACAATAAACATCAGAAAATACTAGGGCAATTCTGAACTTCATTGGAAAAGAAAAAAAGAAGGAAAATTGAAGGAAAGAACAGTAATTTCAGACGTAGATCATAGGATTTAAGAAGCAGCATTCCTCACCAGTTAAAGTAAGGTTGCTTTAGATTTGGTGAACTAAAATATTTTTCGCCCTTGTGATTCACTCCAAAATCTTATAACATGCCTGCTTTGTGCAACTACATTGCCTTATTTACCCACAAATAACTAAGACGATATACTATAGGTCATATATTAGGGGTAAAGTGGAGAGATGCCAACTCTCAATCAACCAGAGAGAAATATATACATTCAAGTTTAAAGTTGCCCTTCTTTTCAAGAAAAAGAGAAAAAGAAGGTCCTTAATCTAGTAATATTTCTCACTTCACCGGCAGCTAAACTATTAGCCCAATGGTAGCACCTTCCCTTAAAGCTTGCAAGTAAGATAAGATCCTGATGAACAACCATTATGGCCCCGTTTGGATTGAGAGATTTTAAAATCCATAAATTATAAGAATTCTATCATTTGATTTAACTATAAAATCCATGGATTGATAATATAATTACCTTTACACTTATATTTGATTCAATGACCACAATCCATAAATTTAACAATTAATTTCTAATTTTACCCTTTATTAAATATTGATAATCTATTATTAATTAGGCATATACAATCAATTTCACTATATACTTAAAAATTTTAAAAATAAAATTGGTTATTTTAAGAGTTGAAAAATAAAAGAAAATAGAGTTATTACACGTAATAATGTTCGATTACATTGCTAAAAAAAAATTTTATTAATAATTTAATGCATATTAACACTATATTATGCAAAATAATAATAATGATAATAATAATAATAAAGATATTAGTTGAAATTAAATAAAAAACAGTTTTTGTTTTTTTATTATTAAGAATAATTTTGGAATATTATTAATTTATTATGAATAATCTTAGAATAAAAAAATCTGACAACAATCTCTCATTGATCAAAATTCATATATTTGGATTTTCCCACCTAGGAGATAGGAAATCAAATCCTTAAAAAATAAAGGATTTTGGTGGATGAGGGATTTTTAAAAATACATGGATTTTGACATTTTTTTAGTAGCCAAACGATGAATTTGACATAAATCCATGTATTGTTCAAAATCTCTCATTTAAAATCTCACAATCCAAACATAACCTAAATCATTGAGGTGGTATAAGGGTAACTTTTTACCATCTATAAACTTGTCCAGTTGATCCTTAAGAAATGCTGTTATTTTATGGAAAATTCCTGTGCTTTTCTGACTTAATAAAACACTAATGAAGCATAAAAATAACATTCGAAAGTTGCTCTAATTCCTAAACAAGCATCTTCTAGCCAGGTCCCCAGTCTTCGAAATTGTAAGATGGAGAAAATATAAAGCAGTGACTTCTTACAATTTCTGGGCACTCGTATTCAAGACCAGCAGCCTCTATTCTTTTTTTCCGCTTCTGATCTCTCTTCATAATCTTCTCTACCAATTTTTTGTACTCTTCAAGTGTTCTATCCTGTTACAGCCATATAGAAGAAGACAAAACTCAGGCAGAAAAATTATTAAAAAGAAGAAGATGACAGTGAAGAAGAGTGCCTCTTAAAATTATCACTTCTTATTCAAGCTAGGTACCTTGTTCTGCCGTTTTCGTTCAACCTGAACCCGGTCCAATGGTTTGTATCGAAGATTAAAGCCTTTCCACCTATTTATCAGGGAAAAGAATGCTTATGAGGTAAGCAGTTTAAAAAGACAATTGTAAATACAATACTTAGCACACAATTTCTTAGGAAAAGTAAGTTATTACAATATTATATATTTGTGTTTCAAATACGAGACTTACATGTATGATATCTAAAAAAACAGCAGACTTATATTTTAACCACCCTATAGCCTTGAAATTTGGCATATCAAACATTATCTTTCATCTTAGTACATCATTTTACTAACCCCAAAAAAAAAAAAACCCTTATCTCATGGCTACAAGAAATAAAATGACTATCTATGCTCTCTTAAATTGACTATGCAATGATAACCAAGTTTGTCAAGATCATTTCATAAACTTTACTTTAGACTCAACTGCCTTTCAATGAAGAAATATGCAAGATTCTAAACTTAATGCAAGGAAAAGTGTTCAACAGGTGAGCTTAGCTTTGATGTTGTCTTGGTTTCAAGACAAGTATCTCTCCATTAAAAGAATCAAAAGAGAGTGTATGTGTGTGTTCAGCATCTCATGCTTCTCAGCTAAAAAAAAACACACACACACACACACACATTGGAAACAACACATTAGTTATCATCTTAAGTGGCCCAGCCCTTTGTTCATGAACGAGTATAAAAAAAATTCTGGACTAACAGGACAGAAGAAAATATATAATGTTATCTTCAATCTTTCCAAGTAAACTCAAAGAAATAATATGCCACAGAAAAAATAGCAATTTACAATTTTGGATGAACGTGCTCTGGAGGGATAAGATGGACTTGAAGAAGATGCTCAAACAAAAGATAGTTATGCATACAATCAGCAACAACTTCTGCCACCTGCAATCAGAAAAAAGGTGAGGTCAGAATTAGATGAAACAAAACCATTGACAGACTGCAAATGTCTTGACATATGACATTGGATTTCTTTTTAAATATGAAGCATACCTCAGGATCTTCAAATTCGATGAATCCATAATGCTTTGATTTTCCAGTCTAAGCAACAGCAGATCAATCACAACAGAAAAATGTCATCATCTTATACAAAATATAAGGATAGAATTCAACACTTTGCATGATATAACATGAGAATAACATTCGAGATAAGTTCACACCACCTTATTTCTTGCAATTCTCAGTCTCTTGATTGTACCAAATTGGGAAAAGTAAGCTGAAAGAACAAAATTAATAAACATAAATATAAACAGATAACAGCATCAAAATTGTTCTCCCAATATACTAATAAAAAAACACACCTTCCATTTCCTTCTCATAGAAACCATGTGGTATCCGACCAATATACAACACAGTGGCGGTACTTTTCTGTTGTTTTGTCTGCAAAATCTTACGCCCATGACCACTTTCTAAGGGCTTTGAAACAGAAACATACTTAAATGAACACAAATTTTATAATATAAAAAAAATAGTACAAATAAATAACCGAAATAAGGAAAGGAAAAAGAAAAGACCCACCAAGAAATCAGCTGCATCTTTTTCATTAGATTGAGAAGTAGAAACCTTCTTCGAGTTCTTGCTCAATGCTTTCTTCTCTTTCGCTCCCATCTCACTAACCCACAAAAAATCTGAGCTGATAGACAGAATATTTCCCCGACAATAAAGAAAGTGACATAAGAGAGAAGAAAACCTAGAAAAGTTTAAAGATTTCACACAATTATTTACCCAAATAAAGCCATACCTTGATTCGAAGCCGGACAGAACAGTGATGGAAGCTGGCGATGGCTGTGGGGAGAGCGCAAGAGAAACAGATGGAATTTTGTTCGATTAGGTTTAGGCTTTGGTATTCTTCAGAATAAAATAAAATAAAATAATTAGGTTTTGACGCGAATCAAACATATGGGATTTATTAAAACTGCATCGTTTTATTTAGACTTTAAGTGTATAATTTATGTGTGTGTGTGTGTTTTTTTTAAAGTGTATAATTTATGAATGTGTTATATACTTATTTCAAATATATAATAATTAATAAAATAAATATATAATATGCTAGCATAAAGATTAAATTTTCCAAAAAAAATAGTTTAAATAAATTTTGATTATTTTTAAATAATATTTGTATTAATACAATTAAATGAGCATATATATCTTTAAAGATATTTTTAAATAAAATAAAATAATTAAATAATCGTTTATTTTCATAAATTCATGCTCATATATTATCAAAATTAACTTGAACTCTAACCAGTGTAATTTATAAAATCATATTGATTAGAATACCTAAATTGCAATATATTATCATCGCATATGATTTTATTAGTTTGATTTTTATAAAATTTAAATAAAATTTGAGATTATTAAAGAAACAAACCTTATTGAGACAAGAAATTCCCAGAATTCAAAAATTATCCAAAGATAAAATTTCCTACGTCATTGCTTAAAAAGGGGCGGAAAAAAAGAAAAAATCTCTCAAATATTTTTTTTCCCCCCAAAATTATGACTTTCTGGTTGGATGATTGATATATCATTAAACTACAAAGTAAATACAATGAGCACAAACAGAAAGACGGGGAAAAAATGAAATACAGAACCAGTTAATTTTGCTTTCTTCTCCATACAAGGAGAAATATGTTAGGCTGTCAGCTTCCTGCTCTTGTATAAAAGAAGGTACAGTAATATACAACAAAGTAGGAAAGGAAATGATAGTGAAACCTAAATCAAAATCATTACACCTGATCTACACTGATTAGTATGTGAATTGTTAGCCATCTGTGTCTGTTCTTGCTTCACTTTTTGAGTTGTTTGGACTGTATATTGCCCCATCTCAAGGTGGGTTTTTATAATACAAAAGGAATGAAAACTGTACTTTGTCTCATCTTCTATGCAGCAAAATCTATCAACATTCACTGTAACTTCCCAACTCACTTCTTTTGGAAGGTCACCAGCAGATAGTACGCAACAAATCGGCTGAGGATGCCGGTAAGAATGAGAAGTTCCAGACACAGAGTCCAGTGACCGAGATCATAACCATTATTTATTAATGAGTGGCAGCGAGTTATCAGCCAGACTCCTGAGTACCTAAAAACCACAGCAGAATACGGGAAAGAAAAGGTTAAACCACACATTTAGATTAGACCCTTTCAAGCATTATATACCGAAGTATATCATCAACAATTCAGGATGTTTGTGAAATATTAAGCAACTGATGTTTAAGTTTGCATCGGAATATCCTTGAAGGCTTTAACATGAGTGTGCTTCTGCCCTTCAAAGGTACCAGAAATTGTTCTCACAGGCAATGAAGAAGGAAATGGTGGATAAGGCTACAACAAACCTTTCAGCATTTGCAATTATTAGAGCTTCTATGGCCCATTTTGGGTAGCATAAATTCCCGATAACCTTCACCAGTCCACTTTGTTGTTCCTGAGTTGCAACGAGTGTCAGGACAACTGGAATAAGCACTGAACACTGCATGTAGTGGAAAGCAAGAAAAAAGCTCATTAGCCAGAAACAAATGGACTGTGTATAAATGAGCAATGAATTAAGCAGTAAAATCTTCCAGCTTGTACCAGTTGGGCAGGACTAGGTTCGAGGTAGATGGCAAATATATAAGCAATGCCAGTCACACAGTACACAAGGCAAAGCAGCACAATGTAATTGTCCATAAAACTTGATCTAGGATTGTTGAAGAAATAGAACATAAATAAATAAAACAGAGGCTTGATAACTGTATTGAAATGGTCAACTGTATCTTTTGACAGAAAATAAGCTAGACTACTGATTCCAGCTGAGCTCTCTCTCCAGTAGTGTAATTTGTCCAGAGTAAATGATCTTAAAGCAGAAATCTTGCAAAGCAATGCTGCAATGAGGAACGAAAGATTGCTATAAAAGAAAGAACACAATACAAAGATACAATTAATTAAAGATAACACGCATTTGACTCATTGAAGGTAGCAGGTTGGGCGTAGTAAGAGAAAAGATGTTCATTTATTCTGGTTGAGATTGAAAATGAAATTGTAGTGGTTTAGAGAACAAAATGACGCCTATTTTATTGCCCATCAGAAAATAAAAGTAATACTAAAATGGCGTAGCCACTTAGACTTTTTGTTGCAACTTACAGATTGCAATGACAGTAAAAGTATAGCCAGTGGATCCAAATGTTTCATCATCCACTTTAGTAAGAGTTCCTAAGCAGGCTCCAGCTAGTAATAGAATCACATAATCAACTGCTACTAGTTTAGCTTCTCTTAGTCTTTGCTTGCCAACCCTGAGGAAAATAAAGCCAAAATAAATTGGAAGTGAAACAAACTTGAATAATCATATATATATGTAGTTGCCCAGCCAAAAAAATAAATTAATTCTAATTGGTCTGAAAAAAACTATACATCAAATCTTCAAAAATCCCAGTTTCACCAACATATTCTTGCGCTGACCTATTAGTTTCAACCCTGGTATGTTTAAGCTATAGCCAAAAAAGAATTAAGATTTTGTAGCACCATTACGAAGCTTATTATTGATGTATAAAAGGTCTCTAAATAATTTAGGAGATATAAATTGATAATGACTAAAAACAGACACTTTTTTCTTGAAGTGTCTGTTTCTGAAATAAAATAATAAAAAAGAATACTGTAATTTGTACCTCCCAAGAAAATATCTATACTGGCGGCTTACAACAGGAGTTCTTCGATTGGATAAATCCTTAACCTTCAAATTTAGCTCCACATTGGAATGAGCAAAAGATTGTTCAGAAGCCTCAGCAGCGTTGAGGCTACTACTAGTTGTATTTGAGCCTGTTCCGAGTCCATCACAAAGGTGCAGCATATCTGGGGGTACTGGATACCCATTGTGTAGCATCCATTTGACAGGCAGCTGTTCCAAACTCACACTTGAGTTTGCTGTGATTATACCCTCCATGATATCAATATAGTGGTCTGGTGGAGTAACATGCTCTGGTACAATAATTCCAAAGCTAGAAAAGTATTCTTCCACTTTCTTTGTAGGTCCATGGTACACAGTAAAACCACCTTTTGCCAGAAGTATTAAGTCGTCAAACATCTTGAACAGCTCATAGCTGAATCAGAAGAAACAATAATTAAACTCTGGTAACTTGAGTATTTTATATTTGTGCTCATTTTACCGATGATTTATTGGTATTTGCAACAAGTTACTGAATAATAAGGCGTTGAATATAATCATTGTCATAATTTCTGGAGCAAAGTCATAATTGAATGACATTTGTGATCCATCTTCGAGTTGCCACATTCTCACTCTTCTTCACCTTCTATCCCTTTTACAATTAATCTTTATATAAGTTTGCTTAGAATCACCTCAGATTGGAAAAGTGAAGGGCTGCATGATACTATCAACTTCACAGCATCCTACTTAATAACGCATGTTTTTTACTTCATAATGGTCATCACTAATTAGAGGGTGAATTTCCTGAATTGACAAAATGCAGCACAGATAAGTGGATTAACCAGCCAACTCTTCTTAGACATAGAATGTAAAAATCCAAGAAACAACATATGAATTTTATAGATTTTTTTTTTTTTTTTTTTGCACATTGGACTTTTCAATAAGTGATCCATTTAAAGATGCATTAGTGGAAAAGTTGGACAAATTCTTTACTCTAAATGGCTAGGTATTAACGATATATGCTATTGCAGTGCAGAAGCATAACTGTTATCAAGCTATGATTCTTAATTTCTCATATTGTTTCTAATGCAATCTAAAATAATTGTAACACAGTTAGGAGAAGCATTTTAAGTCTTAACTCTAGATAAATGCAACACAGTTGGGAGAAGTATTTTTATATGATGACTTAATTAAATTCTACGACTCTATTCTTCTTGCTTTTCCTGCTCACACTCTGCTACTGCAGAGATTGTCACGCCAAAGGTATTTTCTCAAGGATTTGATACTTCAGATAAAAGAGCATATGTTTCTACAGAATTTTGATATAACAGAGAAGGGAGATACCTGGGCTGATGGACAACTGCACATATGTTCACCCCTTCAAGAGCTTCACGTCGCAATGCTCTTAGAAGTAACTGCGAAGATGCACTGTCCAAACCAGTAGTGGGCTCATCCAAAATCAATAGAGAAGGCTCTATTACCATTTCGAGCCCTACATTCACACGTTTCCTCTGGCCTCCAGAAATTCCACGCTTCTCCACTGTCCCGACCAATAAATCTCTCACTCCCTGCAATCCCAAGGACTCGATAACTCTTTCAATAACCAGAACCTTGTCAGCTTTAGGCATATCGGCAGATAATCTCCAATAGAAGAAACCAAGAAGAGAAGTCATAGATATCAGAATAAAATGGATGGAAACATGAGGTATCAAAATTCAGTGGACATTAATATTTAGAAGCAAAATAATGAATGGACAATTATTTATGCAAATTATAAAGGGAAGTTGCCATTTTTATCTGAAGGGCAGAGTTTCAAGGAAGAAAGGTTAATAGCTATCGGGAGATTGTAGACCTGCAAAGGAAAACTGACTAGGCAATTAAACTTGAGAAACTTTTTAAGAATATTTTGTGTTGGTAAAACCAGATTTGACAGACGAAATATAAGAGAGTGATGCAGCAATCTGTCATCACCAACTCCATTGTGATTTTCTTCTACATCATTAGTAATTAGAATTGGTGTAGAGGTAATCCCTGTCTATGAAATGAGAAGAATAAGGCTTTCAAGAAGTAACGGAGATAAAAGAATGAACAGAGAGGAATTTTAATATATATTGTTTCATCATATATTTACTAAAGACAGGTGTTGGCATTTGTAAAAACAAACTAACTAAAGAATGGAAGAACAAATCTTCGAGAAAATACAATTTGTTTTCCAAACATGGTTGACAAAATATCAACTAATGATATGCCAGCCATATGGAGATCAGAGTCTGAAATCTAGTTGACTAAATAAAAAACATTTACATCACATGAATTTCTCAGCTACAACATAAATTTGCAATGTATTTTATTGAGCAATTAGTGTATAATGATGTTTGAATGTATGGACTTAAAAACTTCAAAGGCAAGCAATGTGAGATTCATCATGATATTTTAACGATGCATCTTTTTGTATAACAGCAGATACAAAATTTGAAATTTTGGTCTTGAAAACTTTTCGGCATAATCTAAGTGATCTTCAGCATTCTAACTAAGCCCCCTTTATGCGAAGAGTAGAAAAAATCATTTTCTGAACAGTTCTAATTTGATTGTTGTTCTAGGAATGTGAAGATAAGAACTAAATTCAAAATTTCACTGCTTATTTGTTTATGATTTTCTAATTCTAACATACAGGTAGTCGGTATATGTTTGGCAACAGCCTAAGTTACATCTTTTTTACATGGAAAAGGCACTCTAGCATCATTCCGTAGAATTGAGCGTTTCACCAATATTAGTTATGAAGTTAATGTTATAGGTCCATAGGACCATGAGAACACACAAATACATAGCATAATTTTTTCCTCATTATCATTTTCCACAACTCTGCAAACGGATTTGTTATTTAATGATATATGTTTTCAAGAACCATGATAAAAGTCAACAAGGCAACTGCTGCAAGTAAGTTACATTCTGCATACCTGCATCTTGCACTGAACCGGAGATTTTCTTCCACTGTCAAATTTCCATGCACTATATCATCCTGTGGAACAAAACCAATAATTTTCTTATAGGAATGAATGGATTCATTCTTTCCATTTATAAGAATTAAACCACCCATAGTGCATTCAGAGACTTTTCCTGCCAAAGCAGAAAGAAATGTCGTCTTGCCAGCTCCTGATGGACCCATGACAGCTGAAACTCGGCCTGGCATGAATTTTCCACTGACACACTTAAGGAGATATTTGTTTTTCCCTTTCAAGGTGAGAGTCAAATCCTTAAAAGCAACCTCTATCACTGGTCTAGTTTTGATCTCAGTATCAGTAGCCATTGAGATTAGTCCAGAAAAGGTCAAGTTCTTTTGCTCCTGCTGCAAAGCTTTCTCTTTCTCAAGTTGACCATATGCATACTTAAATATTTGGCTGTTAGTATGCAATTGTTTACCCTTTGGAGGCAAATTCTTTTTTATGTTTTTATCTCCAATCACAAAATTAAAGCCTTCATGACTTTTTGGATCATCCTCAATAGATTGCATCATTTTTGTGAGGTTGCTTGGCCCTTTATTTTTGGCTTTTGCAGCTGTAGATGACTGCTCAGGTGCACTTGAAGTGCTAGCAAGAGGAGGAGTAGGTGGCAACAAAGCATCCTCTGATCTGTACTTGGATTGACTCAAACCCCTCAGCTGGTCTGCTTGTGTTCTAGATCTTTGGCGAGAAAATTTACGGGAAAGCTGTTGTTGCAATCCCAAGGCACCTTTCTTGGCAACATCTTTTGCACTTTTCCACCTTTCACGTGCTTGTGCAGTTTCTCTTGCCTGCTTTGCTGCAGCTTCTCTTTTTTTCGCTACTCTTCGCTCCCGTACTGAGAGAACTTGGTCGCAGCAGTTAACAATCATGAGAAGCAAAGTAGTCAATGAAACCTACATAAGCAAGTGAATAATTTAAATACAACTATATTCAACTAACAACAAGAATAGTCCATAATACTACGACAGTCTGCATACAGCTGCTGGCCTGAGGCAAATCCCTTATATTGGATGTGGACTATTAATGTGATTGAGTGGAGGTTCAAATGCAAATTATACTAATTCCTTTGGGATTACTTCAAACTACAAAATAGTTTGGTGAGTTCCCACTTTAATGCTGGTGCGTAATTTTGAGTCACTATGTCATAACATAGTTAACAAAAACAAATTTTTTAGAGGAAATAACAAATTTAATTAGTTCTTTTGAGGTTACGTGTAAATCAGGGCAATGTGTTCCATGTACAAATTTTTATAAGAATTTATAATGTCAATAGAATTTATTTTATTCTTTTCAACGGAAGTCATTCAAAAATTATTGGTTGTAAATGAAAAACTTCTAATAAATCCTTCAAAACTGGAAGATGTTGAAAGAGAATGATGGAAATAACAAATTGTCAAAATCAAACATAAGTTTAATGCTGAATCTGAGAAAACCACATCTTGCAAGCCAATTTTCATTCCAACTTCAGAAAGTG
Source organism: Balakata baccata (assembly GCA_949630135.1). Taxonomy (NCBI): domain Eukaryota; kingdom Viridiplantae; phylum Streptophyta; class Magnoliopsida; order Malpighiales; family Euphorbiaceae; genus Balakata; species Balakata baccata. The sequence continues at coordinate 21,300 of CATIWF010066088.1, forward strand.
ATGGCTTACTATAAGGATGATCCCATAAGCCTGGAGATTTTGATTCGTGGTATTCGGTTTACAGGTAGCCAACTTGAAGCATGCTGCAATATGATTGACAAGAATTTAATTGTCACATATCCATGAAAGAAAAATTAATGACCACATCTTTCAGAGACATACAGCATAATGGAAATAAACAAGGACAAGCTGAATCATTGTATGTGATTACAGATAAAGAAAGTATAACCATTTAATTGTGATTTATCATTATCCTTTCAATAATGCTTGTTGTCTTTGTGTCAAAAGAGAGAGAGACAGAGAGAGAACAAAATTGTGGAAAAAAAGACTAACACAACTTCATATGTATTTAGCTGAAGCTGAAAAAAGGCATTTATGACCTACTTTTATCCCTACTCTCAATTCCTCTTAGGGAAATTTGATTCTCTCTGAATGTATCAAACAGATTTCAGGAACAGGAAGATTTACAAACTAGTAATCATGTTTATGCCACAGAATATCAGATGTGCAGAATCTCATAAATACTCTCCTCCAAGTAATTATTACTTTTCCCGTTTACTGATTTATTCCTTCCCAAAAGTCTTCATAGATAATTTAAACTAGCTTATATTTTCAATAGTACAATAGTAAATGGTTAATTTTGTTCCCCTTTCTAAATCAAATAAGGAACGCCATTCCAATAAACTGACAGATTCTGAACTTCGTGGATGGTGTAAAAGAAAAAAAAAAAGATTTGAAGTAATGTCATGGTTCATACATCAAGGAAATATTCAAAAACTCACATTTTTTGGAAGTGGAACCCATCAAGCAGTAATGTCTGTGTTCAAGAAAACATAAAATCAGCACATTTGTCACACACTAATAAGTGCAGTATCAAATTATGCATAAGGTCGATTAAACAATTTGCTGATAGTAATTCAGATTTTTGAACAATAATATTTCGTGAGAATACATGTTGCAAGCGGTAAGAAAACTCTAGTGAGTTTGGGATAAAAAGCAGTACCCACTAGTGCAAGGAAGTTTAACTATGGGACTTGGGCAGTATGATCCAGATGGACAGAATAATTCACTACTACTGACATCAGCCCACATATCCGCACCACCACAAGTATGATTTGGCTGTCCAGGAGGTATTTGGTAACTGTATCTGCAATATTTTTCTATCAATAAATATTAATTCATAGTACAAACCATGAAGGACTTGGGAGAATACAAATATGAAGACAAAGATATGAACTTACGGGTCACATACACCAGTAGTTTTGTTGAGCTTTGCACGTGGACAATACGAACCTAATGGGCAAGCTTCATTTAAAAGAACATAAAAAGTAAAACAAAGGTATTAGAAATGCTTTCACTTTCATCAGTGTGGTCAATTCTATCAGCTTTGAAATGATAAAAAGAACATGGAATTTTTAATCAAAAGTTTTAAGAAATATATAGACTAAAGAACTTGCAATAAGCCCCCTCAAAATAAGAAATTCTAGTGATAAATTTCACGGCATTCAGACATCAATTCCCAAAAAAAATTGCAGAAATCCACATATTTCACATGATAAAACAAAAAATTTGTATACCTTTGCATCAGTGTTGATTTGATACTTATATGAATTTAAAATAAAAAATATTATAGGAATAAGAAATTGTAATTTGTGAGAAATGTCATAGCATCTCAATCATTGAACTTCCGGAAAGTTAGAAACAGAACATATTTAAAAAAAAAAAAAAACCAGTTTGAGTGTTCATAAATAAGTACTTACGTATCATGCAAGTGAGACCTTGTGGACAGAAGAACCCCTCACAACATGGTTGACAGTCTTGAGTCCTAGCAGGCATGTTCTTAGCATCTTCAAGAACAACTTTCTCATTTCCAGAAGTACTGCAACCCCATCCTGGTTCACATCCAGAAGGCCAAGAGCTCAAATTGCAGTTTTTATTAGGTTTCAAGTACTTGACACCTGTTTCTCCCTTTCCGAAGAGATCAATGAAATAGAACTTGATTTCGGCAGCTGTACATAGTCGGCGTGTTACGTCTCCTGCTTATCGAATTAAAACAATAATGAATACGTAGGTAAAATATATGAACATATAAACTTGTAGGCATAGGAAAGAGATCCGTGAGAAAAAGTTCAAAATTTTTGTGGGGTTACAGGGTCCAGTTTCAATTACCCAAAGTTTTTACTCGCTATCCTCATAAAGTTGGCAAGCCAAGGGAATATGCAAATATCACCCTTCCGCACTCATATATTTTAATAATAATATATAGAAGGAAATCTATACAGTGTGTCCCTTATAGCATGCAAGCATATATTAATTATTTCATTATCTCCTTCTGAACTTCTGTGGACGTCCAAAAAAATAAAAATATAAATACAATGTGAATCCTTATTTTTTCACCTTCCTTCTCAGTTCAAAGGCAGCCTGAAACCCTTGAGTGTGTCAAAAGTAAAGACGACATCATCGGTGCGTGTGTTGTGCTCAAATAAAAACATTGCGACATTTAATTGTCTAAAGCTCATACCTTTAGTCCTCTTTATACAATTGGTTAAAAAATCCAAACGTCCTGTAAAATCAAATGCCTCATTCCAATCTGATTTCCTGAGAGGCATGCAGAATATATGTAAAGAAAATAAGGCAAAAGAAAAAGAAAAAAAAAAGCGAGTAAAAAGAATATTGGCAAAAACTACTCACACATTCTTTATGCAAAATTCTGATGTCTCTAATATAGTATCACTAAATACTTTTCTGAAATTTGAAAGCTGGTCATAGATCGTGTCTGTAATAATTGGAAGCAGGGCTGGGTTACTTGTCTGACTATAATCATCCTCATCTACACAACGTGCACATGGCAATAGAATTAAAGCAACTATTAAAAGCAGTAAAACATGAAGCACCCAGCAAATATTAATAATCTTCATTCCACTCATTTCCAAAAGTTGAACTTCTCCAATAAACAATTATGAACAAGCATAACAAGATCCTTGAATAACAATGTGAAGCCGAATCCGCAAAAGACCAACGGGGATCAACCATGGCACAATCGATAAAGCTCCAGTCTTTCAATAAATACAGCAACAACACAACGTTCTTGATACCCCAAGGATCGATAACAGAGTGAAGGGTCCTTGAGCATACCAATAGAAAGTGGAAAAGTTGATGTTGGCGAGTCCAGGGGGATTGAAAAGCTGAGAAACGAAGATTTTTGGGTCAAAGCAGAGTAGTGAATGGCTTTTGGGTGAGAGGAAGTCCTTGATTTTTGGATGAAGAAATGGCAGGCATAAATGGTTGCCCGCATTGTAGGGAATTGTTTCCGCATGATACGAAAGATAACTGCATATCCTATGTGTTGTGCGTCTATGGTGTCCATTAAGCTTTCAGGATTTCATTTACGCAATGAATCAAACGGCTGGCATGCTAGCAGGAAAATAGCAAAAGCATTTGCCATTGGCGCTCTTATATTTCAGGGTAACGGCCACAACCATGGGCGGACCCATGAAGTAGTGCTTACATATATATATATATATATATATATATATATATATATATATATATATATATATATATATATATACATTTAACTTCACCGATGTTTTCTATTTTTCTTTTTTTTTTCTCTGTGTCAATTTTTATTTTTTGTATAGAGGCAAATTATTTGGTTATAACTTACTAACATGATAAGTAAACTCTTATCCATTATTTATGCATTAATAGTTAGATGCAAATTTAACTTTTTTCCTTTTTTTTTCTGTGTCAAATTCCATTTTCTTTGTGGAGGCAAATTATTTGGTTATAACTTATTTAAATAGGCAAGCATATTCTCATATATTACTTGTGCATCAATAGTTAGACACATACTACTTTACTAAATAGATAGTTTTTTTTCTAAATTCGAAAAATTTTTAGATAGACAGAGTTTATTATGTTATCCGTAAATTAACTTAATCATACAATAACATGTATATATATTGTTTTTACATCAATCAATCAGAATAAAATAATTAAATATATTTTGTTGTATAATTAGGTTGGTTTACGGATGATAAGGTAGATCAAGTCTATTAAGTAATTTTTTTTCTAATTCTTAATCTGTATCCATGTTGAAAAACTCATTCAACCTATAATCTTATAAAACTGACCTAATTTTTAACATCATCTTAGATAATAATTTTAAAAAAAAATTCACTAAATATAATATTTGATTTCTTATATTGAAGAACAAATTTATCATATTTTTTATGAAACTGTTATACAATTACAAAAATATAAATTTGAAATAAATAATAGTAATGGATGACTACATAATATTAAAATATTGATATTTTATAATTTAATTTTGATCCAACTCCGCCCTTCGCCACAACAACTACTAGCTAAAGTTGGTGTCTTTCGACTCTTTTTCCCTTCTTATCCATTGTAATGGCCATAAATAAAAATAGCAATACCAACATATGGGATTGTCCCATCATTTTTTTTTTTACAATTTAGCATTTGCATGATTTATGCATCAAAGAGTTTGCCTTTTAACTTTCTAATTGAAGAAATATCAGACAATATCAAGATTATCTTTTTGGACATTAACTTACATATACTCATGCAATCTCAAACAAAATCATTTTTATTTCACATAAAATTTTTTTAAAAGTAATATCTTAATACTATGTAGTAAGTATGACTTAATAATTTTTTTTTTACATTAGTTCAATCTCTTCTATGCTTTCAGAAAAGAATTGTGAATCTTCCATTTATAAATAAATATATATCACAATGTATATAAACAAAAATGTAACATTAAATTTTGACTTTAGTTGATAGATGTAAAATTAATATATATATATATATTATATACTAGCTTTGTAAATACTTTATAATTATAATAAAAGAATATTGTAATTTGTAATTTTATTAAATGCAAATATAATATTAGAGAGTAGTTAGAGTATTTTATATCCTAAAGAGATTGCTAAATAGTCGGTACTCGGTAGGACAAATTTGATAGGTTTTTTAAAAAAAAAAAAATTTTTACATCTTATTTTAAATTGCAAAACCTATTATATGATGGCCATGTCAAATTTTTCAATAGAAATAAATTATAATATTGAAATATCATACGATTATTGAATTAATTTTTAAAATGAATTGAAATTAAAATTAAGTGATTTTGAAATTATATTTAGAAATCATGCATATATTTAAATGTTAGTGAATATATGTGTTGTATCAAAACATTAAATAGAGGTTAAAAATAATGAAGACAAACAAAAAACTGAGAAAATTGTTGTTACAAACTATGTTTTTTATCCACAAACGTACATTTACTGTCCAAAAGCTGCAACTTGTTATCTTCCTAAATTGAAATGCTCAGCAACACTATCACTAACATTCTTCAAGATAAACTAGCAATGCTAGGGGTAAAAATTTACCGGAAATTCTACGGTGTATTAATATAATTTACACATATAACTTTAAAAATATTAAACAATCAATTTTTAATTTCAGTAATTGATAATCAATTAATAAAATTAATAATTTAATAATTATAAAACAGTTAATATAAATTACACTACGTGTAACTCCATCCAAAATTTATTAGTATAAGTTAAGCATTTGATGGTTGAAGTTCCGATTAGTATATAAATAAAAAATCTAGAGTGAGAATGGAGGATAAGCTTATATAATGAATCCAAAATACCATCCAAGACCTTTTTGACTTGCATCAATCATCATCCACCTCATCCAATGGACTCAAAGACTTGGGCTTTTACTATCTTTCTCTCTCTCTGGGTTGTGCCTCATTTAGTCATTTTCAAATTCAAAGGCCCTTTTCACACATGGGTGGCTAAAATTGGATTTAAGTTTGTCTTTTTATGGAATGGTTCTTTTCTTTCCTTTGGCCCCTTTTACGGGTTTCATTCATTTTGGTTGGAAGCTGACTTCCATCTTCAGTTGCCGTGTAAGGACTTCCTGTAAATCATGGAATGCTCAACCTTTTGAGGTCTTTTTGGGGTCTGTAGACCAAAAAGTTTCTCTCTTTTTGGAATTTTTCATCTTTGTTCTGTTGATCTTAAGAAAAGTTGCTGCAAATCCCATTCTTGTAGCTGTGGATTTTGTTAAATTTAGCAACCCCAGTTGCTGCAAAGTCTGGCAGGACTTAAAGGTGAGAGTCTTTTGCATCTCAATCACAACTTTTTTTTTCCACCTCATTTTGGTTTCTTGCTTGCGGTCTAATAGTCTTAGCTTCATGATTATTTTACAATATTGGTGAATGATCATTTTGAGAAGAAACTCTGTATTAAAATGCATGGGTTTTCCTTACCAATATATATATATATATATATATATATATATATATATGAATAAAGCTTGGTTCTTGGTTCAGTTTTTCTCGGATTTTTGGATTCAGAAAGTGTGAGAATTGAATAGATAATGAAAAATTAAATGTTGAGAAAATGATAAAAGAAAGCAGATGATGCTGAGCAGGAATAATTGATACCTTTGTGTGTCCTTTTGTCTTTATGGGTCATTGCTGATATTTTGGCAACCGGATTGTAACATGGTAAACTTACTAATCTAATCTGGTCGACTGTAGTCAGCATTTTTGTTGTGGATTAAAGCTTTGTTTGGAACCATTGCTCTAGACTCTGGATTTTTAAGTTTTAGAGATCCACTATAACATTTAGAAATAGTAAATTGTGACTTCCCATCATATGCGAACAATAAATTCTGTGGTGTTGGTTTCTTAGACTAACATGAGAATTCTCTGTTGTTTCTCTTTTTAAAGACAAATTGCTAATCCATATTTCTAACTTCTTAGGCTTTTGGACTGCTGCTTTATTTAAGGCTCTCTTTGTCTCTGGATTTACAGCGAGGAAATTGGTGTTTGCATGCGAATTCTTTTAGGGGCTATGAAGTGTTTCTCATTTTACAGTGGAGACAAAAAGGATGAACAAAAGACTAATAAGTCAGTCTCAGTTCAATCTATAAATTCTACATTTGCTGATCGTGAAACAGGGAGATCTGGGTCTGAATTGAATTCTCAAGATGTCTTGGGTACAAGTTCTGAATCCATTGGAAGGCCCTCGTTTTCTAGTATGTCTCAAAGACCTAGCAATCTCAGAGTGTTCACAGTTTCTGAGCTTAAATCAGCTACCAAGAATTTTAGTCGTTCAGTCATGCTGGGAGAGGGTGGATTTGGCTGTGTCTATGGAGGGTCTATCAAGAGCACAGAAGATCCAAATAAAAAGCTTGAAGTTGCAGTGAAACAGCTTGGTAAAAGAGGGATGCAGGTAACTCTTTATCCTTTTTTTTTGGAGGGGGAGGGGAACATTAAGCATATAGTTGGGGTTATCATTATTGTCAGTATTTGATCTTCTTCTGAGATGTTTGGGTAAACATTTCGCAATGCTAAATGTATTACTGATAATAAGAAGAATCAGGTGTCATCCACTTCTAGCTCTTAGGATTTAGTGATCAAAGTTTTTCTAATTCAAATTATGCAGGTACTGTTAATATATAGGAAATTTTGACATAATATATAATTCATCATAGTTCTCTATCTAAAACTGTTCCAATTACTCATTAAAGCTGATGGAAGACTAGATTGACATCCTAATATCTGAATAAGATGATCATATTTAAATCTTCATCTTAGGCAACTGCACTTTTCTTAAAAGTTTTCCTAGGTTTAGTAAAACATAGTTACATTTTGTATCATTGTTAAATTCAAAAAAGTAGACATTGTTGAGTTTGTCCTTGCTGCACTATTGGTTGTATAATGTAGCTAATCTATTAATGAGCCTGATTTCATGCTCATTACAGGGGCAGTTTTCTGCTTTTATCATATTAGTTGCTTTTTAATTGTAATGATAGTTTTCTAGTCTATCTTTCTGTCTATGCTACTCAAACCTTAGATCCTATCTTGTCCTTGGCAGGGGCACAGAGAATGGGTCACAGAAGTGGATGTTCTTGGGGTGGTCGAGCATCCAAATCTTGTCAAATTAATTGGCTATTGTGCTGATGATGATGAGAGAGGAATCCAACGCCTTCTGATATATGAATTTATGCCTAATGGAAGTGTGGAGCACCATTTATCCACTAGGTCAGAGGTGCCTCTTCCATGGTCCATGAGGTTGAGAATAGCCCAAGATGCTGCTCGTGGCTTAACATATCTACATGAAGAAATGAGTTTTCAGGTAATTTACTTTTCATTCCATTTCAGTGCTGTCAAGAAGTGTTGACATAAGTGCTACAGATATTTACTTTTATTTCAGATAACCCCCTCTTCTGCCTCTTCTCTTACCCCAGAAAGAGGGAATAAAAAGAGAAAAAGATAGAATAGCTTAAAATACTCGCTTTTAGGACTGAAATTAAGAGGTGTTGCTACAGGAATTTACCTAAAAGCAGCGCTTAGAATTATGTTAAGCATATGCCATAAATGTGGGTCCTTTTCACTGATACTGACTCCCATTTTTTTTTTTATGTATTTCACAGATCATCTTTAGGGATTTCAAATCTTCAAATATCCTTCTAGATGAGCAGTGGAATGCCAAGTTATCAGATTTTGGATTGGCTAGATTGGGACCTTCAGAAGGATTGACCCATGTTTCAACAGCGGTATGTTTGTGCAATATGATCTCACAAGCTCATTGTTTGTTTCTTCTCTTTGATCAGTTGCCACTTTAACAAATTGATGTGCAAAAAGGACTCATAGAAATTAGACCTTCCTTCTCAAAGATGCATATTTGAACCTCAAAACCTTATATATATATATATATATATATGATCAAATATTTCTATCAAGCATAAGTTCTATTATAAGGCTTCGAACTTGTGAATTTATTCCCTGTATTTATTTTCAAGTTAGTGGTTAGTCCTTTAATTTTGAAAGATGAAAGAATACCAAAAAAAAGCCGAAAAAGAGTACATGAATTAAGAAAAAAATATTGTTTCTAGATATCTCAATTGCTCAAATTTGAAGCAATTCTCTCTTTTCAATAAATGCCAGCCAAATCTTTTTCATGTAAAACCTGCTTTATTTAGATCGGGAAAGTCATATGCTTTTATGAAACCATGCACTATGGCTCAAATCCATAGTCAATCCTATTTCCGATAGGAGCAGTTGACAATTGAATCCAATTTTTTCCCATTATTTTTGTATCCGTAATAGTGCGAAAAGAATGTCCGACTTCAAGTTGTTCAAGAATAGTGGCGTTGAGTTTCTCGACCTTTTGCCTTAGGAGGTGAAAACACTCTGCTGGTCCGACACTGACAATAAAAGAAGAAAGCTAGGGGAGCGAATGAGATTAGATACCCCGGTAGCCCTAGCCGTAAACGATGGATACTGGAGCTAACATTAACCAACATGTTAACTAATTGATTACAATAAATTGGATCGGATTTTGCAGTTTTCTCTTCTGCAATACCTCGATGTGACATGAGCGTGCAAGGAAAATCTTATTGATTGCTGCTTTCTCCAAACCTCCGAGAAAAGCATGAAAAAAAAAGGCTTGAATGGTACGATCCCTCCGTCGTCCCAAAATGAAAGGGGCAATCTCGTAGTTCTTGATCTGTGTTAGCTCCTTCATGCCTACTATAACTAGTTATTTCGGTTTCTACTAGCAGCTTTAACTATATCCTCAATTCTATTTATTGGTCTGAGTAAGATATAACTTATTTAAAATTAATTGAATGAACAATTTCTAAAAACAAAAAGCAAAACAAAATTTTTCTCTAGTATTCCATCTATTCCAATTCATTATGTATGGATGATGTGATTCCATTGATACAGAGCCAATTCCAATAGACTTATTGGAGGGTCTCATTGGCGTGCATCCAGTAGGAATTGAACCTACAAATTCGCCAATTATGAGTTGGGCGCTTTAACCATTCAGCCATGGATGCTTAGCGGATGTTTTATTTATCACCAAATAGAGAGGAATACTATATGGTAGTGGCAGGAAATTCTTTGGCACTAAATCTAGGTGTTCAAGAAGAAAAGGTTGCTCTAGCTCGATATCGTCAAGAATTCCTGACCATTGCATTGGAATAGGCGCATCTTTGAAAGTTTCGAAATTCTTCCTTCTGTGCTTCTGTTTTGGTAGGAACATAATAGGAAACTGTCCTTCTAGAACTTCATTCAGTTTTTGGATGGAATATACATTAGATTCTCATGTTTGATATATGCAAGATTTCAGATAGGCTTTGGAAACTGCACAAGTAAGATGGTTGATAATTAAAATTTTGCCTGATGTTTCTATGGTTATATGTGTGCAATGATCCAAAATGCAAGCTTCAGATAATGGTAATGACTTGTTTATATAGGCTTGAGCACAAGCATTCAAGACGGTCTGCAGTTCAATGCTTCTTGTAATATTACCACCAAAAACATTTTTTGAGGTTATATTAGCATTCAATAACATTTTGTTTGTTCATTTTTAACTCTCTGCTATGACATGGATCATGATTGTTACTAGAGGATGGAAAAACACCAATGGAGACTTGAGGAAAATAACCCTTTTTTCTACATTTTCGTTCATCTAATAGTCATTCATTAACATTGGATTGCCATATATTTCGTTAAACTGTGTATCTTCATGCTGTGATATTTTACATCAGGTTGTGGGAACCTTGGGATATGCAGCTCCTGAATACATCCAAACAGGACGTCTCACAGCCAAGAGTGATGTATGGAGCTATGGGGTTTTCCTTTATGAACTCATCACCGGTCGACGTCCTTTGGATCGAAATCGACCTAGGAGTGAGCAGAAGCTCTTGGAATGGGTAAGGCCTTACTTAGCAGATGCAAAAAAATTCCCAAAAATATTGGACCCAAGGCTTGAGGGAAAGTATCCCCTCCGATCAGTTCAGAAGCTTGCACTTATTGCCAATCGATGCTTGATCAGAAATCCTAAAGCACGCCCAAAGATGAGTGAGGTGTTGGAAATGGTGAATCAGATTGCGGAAGCATCATCAGCAACAGCAAGTCCTCATCTATCATTCAGGAGTTCAATCTCTATGGAAACTTCTCGGGACGATAGCACGAAAAATAAAAGAAGAAATGTGGATATGAAAGGCAGCGATCAAAGTGGCTGGTTTGCACGGAAGTGGACTCCAAAGCTAATCAGAACATGTTGATCAACAGACTTGGCTCCAGATAAGTTTGAGGCTTGTATCAACCATGTTTATGCCAAAAATTTCATATGGTATAAGTTCTCATACAGGTACTGAGAAATTTCATAACTACAAGTTTGATACCACAGAAGGTACCTAAATTTAAAGAAATTATTGCTACTCTGTGTGTGTGTATTTATATATCTTTCAATTAGTTCTTGTAGTTACCACTTTTTAGAATTCTGCTGAGCAGTTTAATCATTTTGTTATAATTAACATTTTCTTCTATCAGATTACATGATGATGGATTCTTCCGTTAATGTTCAATGTATCACCTGGTTTGTTCTGTCGTTCTCTTATGGACTGTTTTCCAAATGAATAAGCCTAATGATCAAATTAGCACTTGATTTTTCCTTAAAGAAGAAGGTGCTGTTGTGCCTCGTGTACAAGTGGACAGGTGCTGTTGTGCCTCGTGTACAAGTGGACTCTGAAAAAAAAAATGAAAATGAAAATTTGGTAACGTAATGTTTGTAATGTTGAACTCTTTATTACAAATCAAAGAGGTTTCCCATATTTTAAGGAAATCCATTTGTTCTTTTAAACATATTTTTGGTTGTCCCATCAAAGCTTTTTGAAATTTTCAACAATGGCAGGGATTGTGGCAAACATTGACCTTTCCACTTTAAACAACTCAAAATAAAGGGGACATATGCAGAAGAATTTTTAAATAAATAACTTGGAAAAGGAGAGAGAGAGAGAGAGATAGAAGCCCTTTTCCTACAAAGAAAAGTTTGCAACTCTGTTATATGAGATTTGTCTGCCCGACCTTAGAAAGTGTACAATTCTTATATACTGGGCCTGGCCCATCAAGTACTATGGACTTAGGGTCCATGCACGTGTGAAAATCTAAAAAATTAAAAGGTGCATTTCGTTTAAAAAATAAATAAATAAACGGTGTTAATCAAACTGTCCAACTTTCTTGCCAAATAAGATTTCCCTCCCCAAATTCTTCCTTTGCTCAGTCCTCAATAAAACACCAGCCACATCACACATAGGTTAATAGAATAAAATAGTAAAATTTATTACAAATCACATACTTGCTCCAATAAAACTCAAATTCAGCCTCTGTATTACATTATTTAAGAACTTAATTAAATAAATCAACAAATCTTTTTTTACTTTTCAACGATTTGATATTCTTCTTTGAATTCTCCCTTATATGCCATATATAGAGCCTATGCTGTGAATTTCGAAAAACTTGAGTAATAGTAGTAGCCATAGCAGCATATTGATCCGTTATTATAGTCTGTGGATATATACCTCCTATTGATCTAAAAAATGTACTAAACAGCCACACAAAAGACTTTATTTTCTTATTTAATAGAAATCTATATCCAAACATCACGTTTATATAGTTATAGTTCATATCTACAAATCAAAATACAAAATGAATATAAGAAATTTTATTAATAAACTAATGAATCATTATTAATAAACTAATAGATATTTACTCTGTTCCTAATAAATAAACTATAGTTCAAAAAAATCTTTAACAATAAACTAATAAACCTTTAATGTATTATGAATGAACTTTTACTAATAACCTACAGTTTACAATAAATAAACTTAAATAATGAACATGTAACAATAAACTAATGAACTTTTACTTTATTCCTAACGAACTTCTACTAATAACCTACAATTTAAAATAAATGAAATTTTATCAATAAAATAATGATCTTTTTCAGTATTTGTAATGAACCTATACTATATAACAAACAAATAAGTATCAATAAAAACAATGAACATACCTACAAACGGACCACAAATCATATCATATCTATTAGTGCAATAAGTCGTATCATGCACTAAAAGATCTTCAAAAAACTTATATTTTTCTTTCATCTGGGAATCTCTCCAAAAAAAAAAAGCTACTCAATCTTGAATCATTATCAATTTCAAAATAAAAAAAGAAATCAATTTCATTTGATTGCTTTTGCCTAAAAATTTCAATCAAAGAATTAGAATTGTTGCCATCTAATTTTTCAAATTTTCCAAAGCTAGATAATTATAAGCATCCTAGGAACAAAGGCAACAAAAGGAGAACCACTAAATTGCTTTTTAAGTAATCTAATCCCATCAGACACCGCAACCCCACTCTCTTTCAAATGCTCAAGATAAAAAAAGCTGATTTTTTGTAACTTTCCTATGTGAACGAAAAAAGTGACTTTTGCTCGATCCAACTAACTCATGATTGTGCTCCTTTTTATGTCGAAATACAGTCCAAACTCCATTTTCATCCCCATCCAATTCTATAAAAGCTTTATAACCACAGCGAATATCAAGCTTCGCATAACACTGATTTCTTTTTGCTACCTTTTCTTTCTCTCCAACCTTAGAGTAATAAAACCTTTTCATCAACTTTTTTTTTTTTTTGCTAGCACTATATTTTTTCTTACTCTTCCTAACACTAAAACTCATTCTAAAAGCATAATCATTGTATAAATCATATGCCTCTTCAATAGATTTCACAGATACACCCAATAAATTATCCATAGTAGAAGTCGCAACAATACAATTATCATCTAAAAAACATAAATAAGAATTCATCAACACAAAAACTAATGAACCTCTATTAATAAGCTAATGAATCTTTATTAATAAATAATGAACCTACAATTTACAACAAACAAAACTTTATTAATAAACAAAAAAAACTTGCATTTTAAACAAATCAATATGTACCTGATGAAATTCAGAAACAATACACAAAAATTATGATGCACTTCTATTAATAAATGATGAACCTCTATTAATGAAATAATGAACATTTGTTGATAAATTAATAAAACTCTATTGATAAACTAATGAACTTCTATTGATAAAATAATGAACTTATAATTTACAACAAATAAACATTTATTAATAAACTAAAGAATTTTTATTCTAAAACAAATCAATATGTACGTGATGAAATTTAGAAACAATACACAAAAATTATGATGCACCTCTTTTAATAAATAATGAACATATGTTAATAAATTAATAAAACTCTATTTAAAAATTAATGAACTTCTATTAATAAAATAATGACCTATAATTTACAACAAACAAAACTTTATTAATAAATCAAAAAACCTGTATTCTAAAACAAATCAATCTGTACTTGATAAAATTCAAAAACAATATAAAAAAATTATGATGCACCTCTACTCCATAACATTCATCAAAAAAAGAAAAAAAATAAAATTAATAGAACTGCACAATATTAAACAACAATACAAATTAAACACACAATCAAATTTGTAAATCTACCTATTATAATTTCAAACTAACAATCAAAGAAAATCTTACCAACATTCGAAGAAGAAGTCATAGTCATACTCTCCAAACCTATATCCATTGAATCCTCTTCAAAGCAAACAAGACAACTAAAAAAAAAAAAATGCAGAAAATCGCACCAACTAAAAGACCAACAAAAAACTTAACAACTGAAAATCACATCAAACTGAAATCATAGTAGAAATGCAACAACTGAAAATCGCATACAGAATGAAGAAGAGAGTAGAGATAATAAAAGACAGAGATTGAATAACTCTTGAACACCAGAAAATCACATTATAAGAAGAATAAAATCAAAAGAGAAATAAGAGAAAAAAATAACATTGTAACCCCGTTATCTACAGTTAAAATTTAAAAATTAAAAAAAATTATAGTCTTTTGCACGTATGAAATAGACCATAGATCCATAATGCTCCATAGATTATGGACTCCAATCCATGATATAATTTGCAAGAAAGTGTAGGCCTACAAGCCATTTTCAATTGCATGTAACTTTTGTGTTGTTCAACTTAGATATTTATTAATTAACAATAATACCTTCATCTTAATTATAATATTAATTATGTGAGTTAAACTTGATACTAGTTGAACCTTGCAAGAACTATTGGTGAATGATGATATTAAATTTTTCTAAACAAACAATAAATTTTCTTAAATTAGTTTAGCTTAGTTGAATTAATAGACATAGAAGCAAGTCTTTTCCTGCATCTTAAAAGCCACGAAAAATGGCTGTAAGGTCTTATTCTCAATCATGTCACATGTGGGGATCACATGATGTCTAATTTTAATAGTAAAAAATTGTAAGTAAAATTATTTTTCCCATTTTTATGAATTAAGTACCGTTTGAGTATTCAATCTATATATTAATCGACTGACACTGTAACACTTTTTTAAAAATTTTAAGGTAGCTATATATTTATAATATAAATTCGAAACATTTCATTAAAATATAAGAGTTTCATGTTAACTCATCTACACCCTATTTAGTTACGGTCAATTAATTTTCAACAATATCACTTCTAGTTCTAAGTGATCTAAGGTTGTTATTAGTACTAGTATCTCATTTAATTCATAAAAAAAAAAAAAATCGCAAAACATAATTAATAAGGTGGTGAGGAGTGTAAAGAAAATTTTATTGCAAGTTTGAAAAAAATAAAAAGAATTAGAAACGTATCCAAATTGTTAACAAATTTCTAAAGTTTTTTAATGAGTATAGATGAAGTTGTATATTATTCATATTAACTTTGAGATTTGCGTATCTCCTCGTAATTATTAGAAATTTTTAAATAAATTTAGTTTATTATGTTACTTATATGCATTTAATTAATTTATTTTTATTAGTTAATATAAATACAATATGCATATATGCTATTGAATAATTAGATTAGTCTATAAATAATATAGTGAATTAAATCTACCGAAAAATTTTTCCATAATTAGTTTGAAAGTAATATATAGAAGACAAAATTTAGAATTATGAGAAAAAGGAAACCAAATTGTAATTGACATTATGTTCACCAATACAAAAATTTTAAGAAAATAAATATTTTCCCATAAAAGGATTTTTTTTTTTTGTTACTTGTGAAATAAGAAAAGAAAATAAAAAATTATAGTCAGCAAAGGGCAATCTATTTTCAATATACTACAAGAAGTAAATAATGGTGGCTTTAGAATTGCATGAAAATCCATTTGAAATGATTTAAAATGAGAATTAATATTCATTTCATTGTTGGATAGAGACTATGTAGATGGATGGAAAAGCTAGTCATTTATCGACATTAAATTCTTCAACCATTCCCACTAGGAAAAGGATAAAAATGTTTACTTCAATTCCATTTATATTTTTATTAATAGATCAAGTAAATAATAAATATATAGTTTTTTTTATTGTTATATATATCATAGTACGTCTTAATTTGTTTACAGTAGAAAAAACAAATGAAGAATCTTTTTCTTTATATTTAAAATATATTAGATAGTCAGAATTTATGAATTTTGAATACCGATTGGTAAATGCAAGTTTGATAAAAATTCATTAAAATATAAAATTTAAGTAATATAAAATAATAAGTACGAATAGATTTATTAAAATTAGAAAAAAATGACATACGTACTTTATATATTTATAATATAAATGTATAATAAAAAAGTACAACTTCTACCCAAATTGCAATTTATTTAATTTTTCCATGTACAATACTTTTAACAATTTGTGACCATTATTAGTGCAATACACGTGTTATAATTTGTTCTATTAAATCTTATAAGTTTTAATTTAATGTTTGTAAAGATTTATATAGAAAATTGTTTATATTTTTTATTCAATTAGAGTGAACTGAAAAATCCAAAATTATATATATATATAATTGTAATTTTATGACATATATACATATATTCCTTATCTTTTTGGATTTATTTTTTTTCATATTTTACAAGCCTCGCGTGTGGTAAAAATAAATATTTTTTATCAAAAAAATTCTCAATATAAAAATCAATTAGAATAAAATTTAATTAAAAAATTTGTAAATTATAATATCAATTGGAAATAAATTTGTATAATTTTTTTTGTTACAAATAAATTTAGTCAAAAAATGTACTTTTTTCAAAATAATATATAGTATTATAGGGTGTGACTTAGACGTAAGTTGGACTTGTGACCTTTTAAGTCCTTAATCAAGTCTTAGGCTACAATATACCAAAAATGGTTCAATCACAGCCACATAATCCTTCCATTTAGAAAATCAAATCCAATCTTGACCGTCCAATTTTTTAACAAATAAAATCAATCTCCACCATGTGATCCCGCCCCCATCTATTAACCGTGGAAAACTTCCCTCTCCCACCACCGGCCCGCTACCGGCAAACAGTATATAAAGCACCCAAATGCGCTAGTCTCTCTCTCTTCCTCGTTACCTTCTTCAAGTTTTCATCTTTATCTTCTTTGCTACTCTTCTCTTTCTGTGTACATTAATATATACAGTTTGTCTTCTTTTAACCTTTTCCTTCCTTAAACTTTAGTGCTTGTTTTATATTTCTCGACCCGAGTTTTAAGGTCCTTGAATCCGAGTTCATCAGGTGAGTTTAATCTCTTTTATGTCAATTTCTGTGTGTTTTGTTTGATGATTGACTAGTTATTTGAAAATTATGATTAAAAATTTAAGATTTTTTCCTTGTGGGTTCATTTGCGTTTAAATATTTTTAATTGTTTATATATTACTGCCTATGCATGTTTTTATCTCACTGATTGCTGTAATAGACAAGAGTGTTTATAAATTTCAATGATAATATAGTAAGTTTTTGGTTGAAAGATTTATTTTTGAAGCTATTAATAAAATAATCTTTTAGAGTCAAGGTGTTGCCTTTTTGTTAAAAGTTGAAGCTCATGTGATCTACGTTTCTTATACTGTTACTGGGATGGGATCCATTATTTAGTGATTGTTTAAAAGTTCAATTCAGTACTTTACAGCTGGTGCTCATACGAGCTGTGGCGTGTCTGTATGTTCAATCTGATTGTTATTGCCTTGATGATAGTGTTAATATTGTTAATGGGCTAATTAAAAAAGTTAATTCAATTATTCAGGTTATGGCTATTTATGAGCAAGATTCAGATGTAATTCAATGGGGTCTTCGTCTTCTTGATGGGGACCCATCTTTTTATTCCGGGTATTATGGTGGTATAGTACAAAATGAGGACAGCTACCATGGACAGTATATTAGAGATCATTATGACATATCAGATTGTACTCATGTGGATAGTGATGAGACAATTGCTCGCACACTGCAAGAAGAATTTTCACGGCTAGCTGTTGCTGAAGGCTCCGGATACTCGCCGGCTGGAAATGAGCATATGCAAACATCTATTAGTGCACATGATTGGCAATCTTCACCAATAAGGAGCTACCATTCGGGTTTGTGATGAAGCTGCTGCTTGTATTTGCATTTTTTTGGTGGTAAAATTTCCTGGTTGCTCTGACATGGCTTTCAAAATGTGCAGACCATGATGATAGCCACGAAGATTCTGATGATACATGCTCTAGCCCTGGTAACAGGGAAGAGTATTCCTATTCTCCAGAATTTGCTGATGAAGATGAATTTGATGGTGAAGTAGGCAGAAGGCTGAATCAAATGATTCCAATCCCTGTGAGTTTAGTTCCTTCAAATCATCATGAGCTGTCTTTTCTTATGCTGCTGCTAATTGGAACATGGATTTTGGATTGTTTTTGTTATTATTTGACCAGTTTTTTCCTGACAATATGGTCCATATCAAATTAATTAGTTAATTTCTGAAGAAAAAAAAACGGATGCTCGGTTAAGATTCCATAACTCCGTAAATCTAAATAGAGAGGGGAAAAGAAGGGTGCACTCTTGATCTGATTCACAAGACTACGTTGCTCACCTGCACTTTACACAGTTTATTGGGGCAACTTTTGAATTAACAAGTGCTTTGACTGGGATGTTTGGAAACTTATACCTGCAAGTTCAGTGCAATTTAGTAATTCAACTTTCCTGGAACTATTTAAACCTTCCTCGCAAATGATCATCTGGCTTTTGTGCTATTTCATGATTGAACATGCATAGCTGAATATCTGTAGCTCAACTGCCACTTCTTATATTGTGTATACTTATATATTTGCTCAAATCAGATTCAATTGACACAAAATTCATTTTATTGTCTATTCTAGGAGTTAATGATTCATATCTAATGTTTGCGCTGCAGTATCTTAATCACGATTTCCTTTGAAAGCTTCCATTGGCAGTGATTTGTGACTTATTGAATCTCTCTCCCCCTCCCCCCCACCCCACTTCCCCCACGTTGAAAATTAAATTGTTTGCCTTGACGACAAGATATTGCTTGTAAGATTATTTTTCCTTCATGCATAGGAAAGCATAAGGAGACAAAAATTTAACTATTAATTTTTGAGCAGTAAGTCCTTTGAGGGCAACTATTCTATACTACATTATTTAAGTGCCTTTCTTTTCAATGCCAAATTAGAGTTCATGTGTGGAAATACACGAATTTTCTTCAGCATTCTATGGCATCTGACTTTTTGCTTATCATCTTTCTAAAATTGTCCTTTGTGCAGCATGTTCCCCGAATTAATGGAGAAATACCATCTGTTGATGAGGCAACCTCAGATCACGAAAGGCTTCTAAACAGGTAATAATTCTAATTTCTGTGATTTCATGAGCATTAATAACATGGAGCTATTAAAGTATAGCTCTATCTCATTTGTATTTAAGTTGATCAATTTTTTTTCTTTGACCATCACCTGTGACTCACATTGCTTATCTAGATTAAGCAGCATAATGGAAAAGATTTCTATATGCTGCTCCTTTATTTGGGATTGCAGTTTTTTTAGCTGGTATTTTGGATTATGGTTTATTTAAGTTCTTTAGAAGTCTCCTCTGAATCTTTTATTCTGTTTGCTATTTTTTTTTCCAAAGAAGTAAAATTCTCCGTCATATCATATCCACTACATATTGTTACAGCAATGCTTATATGTTATTTATTATTTATTTTTTGGGTCTAGATTGCAGTTGTATGGATTTGTTGAGGTCAAGGTTCAAGGGGATGGTAATTGTCAGGTCAGTTTTTATGTTGATTTTTTTTTTCTGTTGCCTATTGAAATCCAAGTCAACCTTGTAACACTTACTGTTTGATTAGGTGACATATTAATAAAGTTGTACTTTTCCAGTTTCGTGCTTTATCAGATCAACTATACAACACACCTGACCGTCACAAAGCTGTGAGGAGACAGGTTGTAAATCAGGTTTGCTATGTTCCTGAGCTCTAGTTATTAGTTAATAATTGAATGCAGTTTTACTGACATTTTCATAATGGATATCCCGTGCTGCTGCTGATGTTTTCATTATAATGCTTTGTAATCATCAGCTGAAGTCTCATCCAGATATATATGAAGGGTATGTACCTATGGAGTATGGGGACTATTTGAGGAAGATGTCCAAGTATTAACACAACTCTTTCTGTAACTATTTGATTTCAAGGAGTTTTGGCTAGGTGTATTGGTTCTAATAATCTTTGATTTGGTTTATGCTAGGAGTGGTGAATGGGGAGATCATGTCACATTGCAGGCAGCTGCAGATACGGTCTGGATTATGATGACCTTTTTTATGTTAACCATTATTCTTACCAAAGATTTCCTTGTGTACAGTAACTGGCTAAGCTTTTTCTATGTATGGATAATAATGACTTTGTTTTTGAAGAAGTTTCCACAACTTGTTTCCTTGTTCAAATTAGGTTCTGAATATGTTCTTGAGATTTGGTTATATTTGTGTGAGCACCGTGCATGTATGTGCACTATTGTGTTGCATGTTTCTTTAATGTTAAAACTTAAAAAATACTTCCAGTAAACATTTTGTTTTTCTAATGTTGAATAGCATTAGTGTGTGTTTGGACAAATGCTAATGCTACGAACTATTTTCTGCAGTATGGTGTTAAAATACTCGTCATGACCTCTTTTAAAGACACCTGCTACATAGAGATTCTCCCTATCAACCAGAAGACAAAAGGAGGTAAGATTTTAACTTTTACTCTTGTTATTAGGTAGTACTGAAGTACTTTTTTATGTAGATATATTTCCTAGTTTTATTTTGTCTTGTCTAGAGAATCGTTGTTTACCTTTTCTTCTTTCCCATGGCTCTTCAAATCTTATTTCTCAAGTAGGATGCACAAAATATTTTGACAATATCATTATTTCTCAATTAGGACTTAAGAAGATATCCTTCTGAAATTATTGAAGGTAGTTTGACGAAAATTTTGTGTTACATTTTGCAGTAATTTTCCTTAGTTTTTGGGCAGAGGTGCATTACAATTCAATCTATTTTGAAGGAGGTAACTTTTGGTTTTGCTTTGTTTTTTTTTTTTTTTTTTTTAATATATAATTTTTACTTTTTTTTTGGGGAAAATAAATGCATAGTTGTTCTGATCAAACTTGATGATAATCAGGACTGAAATTTTTATGTGATAAATTACAAACTAAACTGACCATCAAATAGCATTGTGTTTGGCAATATAGCTTTGTTTAGCTATTATTCTGGGCATATGAGATTGATAAACCTCTTTCGATGGTTTTGATTTAGATACAACTTCTAATGAGTGTCGAAAGAAGAAAAAGTGGTGGAGTTTTGGGAATCGGCACTAGATATGGCTGGCTTTCTGAGGCTGGTGTTGTTGCTTGGATTGGCATGTTAATGCAATTTTCTGGAGGAAAAGTCTTTCTTGTATTTTCTTTCTATAAGTTTTAAGAATAAATCTTTTATTTATCAATTTAAAATCGCACTGTATCTTTTTCATAAGCATTCATGTTTCAATTTTGTAGGCATGCCTTAAGGACACAGTATGCCAATTCTTTTCTGATTAAAAAAATGAGAGGGGGTAAAACTCAAAGGCAGTATGCCACTGTAATTTTTTTTTTTGTTAAATGCAACCGAGATGGATCAAAGTTTGCTTTGAGTTTCAATTTTAATTCTCAATGAGTTGTTTGGTTTGGCATCATTGAAGCCGATAAAAGTTCTATTAATGGCTTTTCCAATATCCCCTATTCAATCAAGGAAAACAATAACAGAAAAAAAGTGCTCTCTCGTCTTTCCTTCCAATCATTGAAGAAACAGCCAGTGAAATTGGATAGCAGTCACGGTATGCCATCTCATAAAAGATGAACAAAACATGTTTTCTTTGACCAAGAAAACTTCAGTTCAGAGAGATTTAAGAATTGAGTCATCTAAAAAACATGCATTAATGGTTAGTGGGTCCATTAATTCCATATTTAGAAACAGTAGTCAATAATGGTACCCTGTGCACAACCTCTAATGCTGCAAAATTTTATGCTAAAATTAGCTTTCACAGTCACAATTTCATATAACTTCGACTTCCATTTCTAACACATACATAAATTAATTGATTTACACATCTTCAACACTTCCGACCTAAAACGAGCCCAAAACATGAAAGGAAGAAGATGCTAAGATTCAAGATTAATTTTCTTTTTTTTTTTTTTTATAAAAAGATAATAATAAAAAAAAAAAAGAAACATAAAACCCCCTAGGCCCCACTACCCAAACAACTCATCCTCAAATTCATGACATCTGCATATTTTTATATTTAATCTTCTAGTATTACTAGTATATTTTGATATCTAGACTGGTTCATCGTCTATTAAAAATTCGATCTTTGATAGGGTATATAACCCCATTTATATCTTCTGTTGATGAGAATTATCGCCGAGAACCTCCTGCTGCTGTTGCTGCTGACGCCTTTCACCCGCCTCCGCTGCAGCTGCCGCCGCCGCTACCACAGCTGCCGGCTGAAGCAACAAAGCAGTGAATGGCATATGCCGGTACTCCAAGTCAAGGCGACAGTTTGGAGTAGCGGCAAGCGCAAACATCCCCTGGGCTGGAACACCCACAGATTGGACCTTACAGGGAATGGAGGGCGGAGACGCAGAAATCGGGGTATGACCGGCGGTGGTGGAGACAGGGTCCGAAGGAACAGTACCGGTTCCGGTAGCAGCGATAATGGAAGGCTCAGCTTGGCGGAGAAGCCACTCAATGGTCTCACCATCAGAGCGGTGGCCAAGTTCGCGAGTGAGCTGAAAGATCCGAGCTGCACAAAGAGCAGGCATCCGCACCCTCCGGCCACGGCCATTCACCTTAGTGTGGCGATCTTTGGTCTGTGAGTTGGAGGGTTTTCGCTTGGATTGAGACGCGGCGGAGGTGGTGGCGGAGGGTACTAGTGAACAGGTAAGAGTTGGGGTTTCTTGATCGCGATTATTAGAGGTGGATAAGTTATGGAGAACGATTTCAGAGCCCATTTTGATTGTGGGTTTAGAGCAACGATGGAAAATTTAGATTTGTGGGAGAAATTGGAGGAGAGGATTTAGGGTTTTTATAGCAGAAAGAGAAACAATGGAGAGAGCCAAAAAAAAAGAAGAGGAAGAAGGATAGAAACTAAAATGCAGAGGAGGTGAGGCTTTTTGGATTCTATTGACCCCACAAAGAGAGGCCTCTTTTTAACCGTTGATCTTGTAAGCGTGGGGTTAGGGTTGTCCTACGTGTCATCGTGTCGATCCACTTGGAGTTGGTGGGGTTGATGTGGGGTCCTATTTTGGTTCTTTGAGGGGTTGGTCCTGTCCTAGTTGATGATCTGGGTTGTTTTCCGCATTGTAGTGGGTCCCACAGTTTCTCTTGGCAGGGCCACAGGCTCAAGGTGATCTGGTGGACATTGATAGTTACCAACTTACCAATAACAGCAATTCATCTGAAATAAATAAATAAAATTTTCAAACATAATATTTGAAATTTTCTTTTATGATCGTTTCATTTTGAAATCATTTTTACAATTCGTTTACATTATTCTATTCTTAATGTTTTATAATAAAAATTTATAATAGTTAGATATGTTTAAAAAATTAGAAAAGCATTTTTTAAGTATAAATTAGATTAATTAATATGAAAACTTAAATTCTTAGCTCAATTGTCAATGTAGAAGAGGATAAAATGATGAATATAAATTTAGATTTATAGTGCCCTTTTCAATAACCATTAAAGTTGCTATTGATTATACTATTTAAAAAAGCATAAAAGACAAAATTAATTTTTTATTTATAATAACGACAAAAAATATTAATTATAAAACTGGATAACAGCAAAAAATATTTATACAAGTTATAACAATAGTAATAATTTTCTTTTATTAAAGATGCGAAAGAAAGAAAGACATCATAAACATATACATGTTATAATCACAATTAAATGTACAAGCAATTAAATAATTTTAGCAATTTAAATAATTGAATTTAGTATTCAAGATTTAGTAATTTTTGGCCTTATAAAAATTGATTTGAATATTGTGTAAAAGTTGATTATAGTGGTATAAATAAAATGGGATATAGAAAATTTATATTTTGATCAACTAAAATCTATAGTGCAAATAAATAAGACAAATATAAATTATATTTGCATTCTATTAATTTTTATCACATAAATAAAACACTATAAAGTTCAAAATTATCCTCGTTTCTTCTGTCATGTCCATCAAGCATGATTATTCTCTTGTAAATTTAATTGCAAAATGTGACGTAACAACAAATATAAGCTTGCATAGATAATTTTCAAACTTTCAATATTGTGGCAACAAATGTAAGTTTGTATAGATAATTAGTAAGCAAGCTTGCAAAATATGAAAGTGGAAAAAGACAATTTCAAAAGAATTGAAATTTTCAATGGGTCCTATTTATATTATTTTATAATAAATTTGATATTATTTTAATAATTAATAATAATTGATATGTAAATAATTGAGGTAATAAAATTAAAATAATATTATTAAAAATTAACATAAATATAAATATTTAATATATAGTTAATAATATTCCATTTTAAAATATAATTATATATTTTAATTAAAATAATTATAATTAATAATAAAATTTAATTTATTTGACAATTGAAAAAATATAATATTTTAATTGTTAATATTGAATATAATATATTAAAATATTAATTGGATCCTATAAATTAAAATTTATATCAATTATTAGGATGACATATATTTAAAAATATAGTTGAAATTTTATTGATGCAACAATAGAACCGCTATTTATAAACCTTTGGCACTGGACACTCGTGACTCGCACTTTTTAGATTTGATTCCCTAATTGATCCTTTTAGCTGCCATTAACTCTGGAAAAACCATTAATATTTATTTTATTTTAAAATAAAATGAACAGTTGTGTTTGTATTTTTTTTTTGTTTTTGATGCTATTTATTTCGATTAATTATTTTTCTAATACATTTTATTTTGATTTTTTTTGTTATATTTTAAATTTTTTTAAAAATTATTTAATGAATTCATATATACAAATCAAAACAAAAAAATCAATTAAATTAAATATACAATAAAATAAACTTGTATTAATATAAGAAGTGAACATTTATTAATAAACTAATAAACATTTATTTTATTTGTAATTAATATTTCTCAATAAACTAATAAATTCTACTTCGTAATAAACCTTCGGTTTTATAACTAATAAATCATTTTCAATAAATCAATAAACTTTTAGTTTATTCATAATGAACATTTTTAATTTATTCGTAACAAACATTCTCATTAAACTAATGAATTTTTACTTTATTCGTAATGAATTAATGAAATTTTTTCAATAAACTAATAAAACTTTAGTTTGTAATTAATATTTTCAATTTATTTACAATGAATCTTCTCAATAAACTAATAAACATTTACTTTATTTGTAATGAACATTTTTTAATGACCTAATAAATATTTTTCAATACTAATAAATTTTTAGTTCATTCATAATGAATATTTTCAATTTATTCATAATGAACCTTCTCAATAAACTAATAAATATTTACTTTATTCGTAATAAATAATTTTTAATAAACTAATAAAACTTTATTTAATAACAGAAGATAAATATTTACAAAAATGTTACAATATATTTGATAGTTATATAAGTTTGATTTATTTATAAAATTGTCACTACCTCTTACATGCGTGATAGGTTTTGGTCCATAATGCTATATGGACTGGGATTTATGGACCGGGATCCAGCATATAACAATTGCATTAACTCGATACCATCTAAGAAGGAAATGGGCCTAGTCCTTGGACTGGGTTTAAGGGCCCAATTGGCCCAATAACTGCAAATGGATAATACTGGCAGCAGCAGCAAAACCTCATCCTCTGTGTTTTACATCCTGAGGTGTGAGACTGAAAATTCTCTGCCTTTGTTCTGCTTCCTCACCCGCTAGATAGAAGCATAGCAATGCCATGAACTCGACTGAAAGCATCTCAAAAGGCAATTCTCAGCTCCAGTATAGTTCTTGAGATTTTAAACTTACAACTATCTATATTGTCTGCTTAAAGAATTTCAGCTAATGGCGGCTGCACGGACTTTGCTTTCTTCTCCACAGCCATTTCCTCCAAAAACCCACCTCAAGAATTGTCTCTCTTCTTCAGGTAAGATTTGGAGATTAGTTTGGTTTATGACCATTTGATTTTCTGGCACACATTAGAAAGTCGAATGCTTCTGGTTTCCAATTAGTCACTTGAACTCTAAAGCATTTCACGTTTTATTATTTCTCATTCATTTTCCAGGCATATAATTTGGCATTTTTTTAGGTGGCCAAATTAGAAGGAGCTTCTTTTTATTTCCTAGTCTCTTGATGACGAAACATTAGCAAGTGAAAGCTGTCTTGGACAAAACCCTCCTGACTATCTTAGATATATGCATCTATTTACTGGTTTATGATACATGTTTTGGTCATAATTTTGCAGTTTTGATGTTTCATGAACAAGCAGTTCCTACGGTTACTTCTGTTCCAACCTCTTCTATATCTAGTAATTTTCCTACTTCAGTTCTTTTGCAAGAGCAGCGTGATGAGTTCAGGCCTCTTGTGAACTTGTTGAAAGAAGATAGAGTTTCTCAGGTTAGGTTTTTCCATCAAAATACTTACTTGAAAATTGGAAAGATGCTTATGGTGACACATAATCCTAGTTCTTGGACTGAAATATAATTCCTTCGTAATTATAGGCAACATTAGATAGAAAACAGATGGAAAGTCAGACCTCAGTGCGTGAAGGAGAGCACTCTGATGACTCATATCAATCAATCTTGGACTCCAATTGCCTGTCCCTGTCTTGGCCCAATTTATGGAATTTGTAAGATGAACTGACTTTATTTCTTGGGGCTTGTATCTATTTCTTTTGATTCAGACCTTTGGTTCTTGAGTGCCATTCTTATATAGTGTCTACTTGCTCTTGAAGAGTGTCTCGTTTTGAAACTGGGGTAAGTCCATCCTGGTCGCTGACAATGCAGTCTGTTGCAACCAATACTGACAAGCTTGTGGTTGTTGAACCAACTAATGTGATCGAACTTGCTAAAAAAGCTTTATCTGCCTCTAAAGAAGCAGCCTTTCTAGCTCAGAGGACCACTGATCTTGATGATACAGCTTCTACCAGGTTTATTCCTTTTGAGATTTCATGCTTTCCTGTTAAGTCTATATACCTTGAGTTTGTGTTTTTAGGACTGGTGTCTAAAGCTTTTGCAGTTTGGAGTCCATAGGATCATCAAATCTTTCACTCGAGGAAGTGAAAATTATTAAGTCAAATCGGCGTTTAGAGAGGAATTCTAAAAATCGAAGAGTGCCAAAAACAAAAGAAATGTTTGATGAACTTTATTATTCTAGAAGGGTGGATGTTCAGAAAAAGATACGTGAAAGATTCAATCCAAAGGATCCCCTTCAATTATTTTTGTGGGGTCCTGAAACAAAGCAGCTCTTGAGTGCTAAAGAGGAATCTGAATTGATTGCTCAAGTGCAGGTTTATCCCTAAATCACATAATTTAAAGTGTAATTGTATGTTCATTTTGTGAATGCTTTTGTTGCAAAAGCCTGAGACACTAGATTTATGGAGTGTCTTGTTCTGCTGCGGGGCATGAAAATATGAAACAGGATTTAATGAGATTGGAGGAGGTTGAAAAAAAGCTTCAGTCTCAGTTTGGCCGTGAGCCAACATTGGTTGAATGGGCTGATGCTGCTGGGCTTAGCTGTCCATTCTTGCAGTCAAAACTTCGCAATGGTCACAGCAGCCAAGAAAAGCTGATTACCTCAAATTTGCGGATGGTAGTTCACATTGCTAAACAGTATCAGGGCCGTGGTCTCAGCCTTCAAGACTTACTTCAGGTTAACTGAAACCCTTTTAGTCTTGAGTTGCATTTTTTTTTTGGTTCCACAGATGACTAAAATGAAGATGTGAAATTTGATTTGGCTGGACAATTCACACATGCTTGGTGCAAGTTTATGTTGTAAGATGTCCTAATGGCATCATAGATGGAGATACCAGGATTTTATGAAATATTATATGTTGTTGTATGTTGATATTGTTTTGTCAGCTATTTAGAAGATTTCAATGCCCATGGAAAAAAGGTTGGCCAGGACTCTTGTGGGTGCGGGTATTTGATATGAAAATTGTGGGACAAGTGTTGTGTTGGGTTTAAGGGGAGATAACGCTAGTTGAGGTAAAGTTAATGGAAAGCCTTTTAAGATGCTTCAGCCTTATGAATGTGCACTTTTTGATGCTGCAGCAACGGATGATTGCTTTCTAGTAAAGGGATAAAAAGTAGGTATAAGTAGACAAAAATGACTAAATGTAAAGCTATTAGAAGAAATGACTCAGTTTCTTTAGATATCATGAAGGATATAGCTGTGAGTGGAGTGGAGTGGAGGAAGGAATTTTTTTTCTTACTGTTATAAGTTCAGCCATAGGTGGATCGAATGGAAGAATTATCTCTGAACATTTATTTGTAGCAGTTGGTGAAACCTCCAAGAGTTGTTCTAATTCCATTGAACTTGTATTTCATATACAATTGGGATATTCTGCATGTCATTTACTGTTTCTGATAATTTTGGTAGATATCATTTTTGTCCTCTTTCATTAAACTGAGTAGATGAATTGTTGATTATTATATTCCTATAAACATCAATTGTTTGTGTATTTCATGTAGCTTAAGGAATGATAGTTTTGTTTATTGTTCTATCAGCATTGATGTGGTAAGTGGTAACTGTATGTTTTGAAGTGTTCTTTCCAATTAACTTTAATCAAGAAAGGGAAACCAGATATTAGTTGGAGAAAGACAGTTGGATGAGGGTGAATTTTGATTACCATTTTTTTTTTTCTTGATCATGTTTTAGGAGGGAAGCATGGGTCTTATGAAGAGCATTGCGAAATTCAAACCACAGGTTGGTTGCCGTTTTGGCACTTACGCATACTGGTGGATAAGGCAGACAATTAGGAAGGCCATATTTCAGCATTCTAGAACAATTCGTTTACCGGTAATTCAACTATAATTAGTTTTCATTTTATGAGTATTTGTTTTTTCTTAGCTGCTGTATTCAATTAGTTATCTGGTAGTTCACTAAATTTCACTGAAGAGTTAAAATATTTAAATTTCGTTAATTTCAACTTGGAGCAGAACCAAACCTATATTCCACAACGTTTATCTAGAAAAGTGTGTATTATTGTATTAGAAGAGAAATTGTGGTTTCTTGACGCATATTCTGATAGTAACTGGAGAATTGCAGTTTGAATATTTGTAATTTTGAAATGTTCTTGAAGCAAGCAAAATTTTTTTTTCTTTTGTTCGAGAACCATAGTTAATATGTTATTTTGCAGGAGAATGTCTATTATATCTTGGGCAAAGTAATGGAGGCAAGGAAATCATATATCCAAGAAGGAAATAATGACCCAACCACAGAAGAAGTAGCAAAACGCGCTGGAATTACAGTTGGCAGATTGGAAAAGTTGCTATATATGGCAAGAATGCCACTGTCAATGCAACAAACTGTATGGGCAGACCAAGAAACTACTTTTCAGGTAAAACTTCTTTCTTGTGTTCATCTTCCAATCTCTTTGGTTAAAAAACGAGGAAAGCCATGGACCATTTTACAGATCCAGATATCTGAAACATTATAATCAGCAACACTGCTTCCCAGATATCCTTTTAGTTGCTCTGATAGCAGTATTATGTCTTTAGCAAAAGACCATGTGATGAGGTTTTTTTCGCAAAAGAGATGGATTTTCTTGAGAAAATGATTTTTAGGTACTGGATAGCAGAATTCCAAGAGTTGAAATTTAACATATTGTTATTTTTACATATGCAGGAGATAACAGCAGACACTGAAATTGAGGTTCCGGAAGTGAGTGTGACAAAGAAGTTAATGCGACAACATGTTCGAGGGCTCCTAAATGTTCTCAACCTGAGGGAGAGGCAGATAATAAGGCTAAGATATGGCATTGAGGATGGTAAACAAAAATCACTGTCAGAAATTGGTAATTTGCTCGGTTTGTCTAAGGAAAGGGTGCGACAATTAGAAAGCAGAGCATTGTACAAGCTGAGGCAGTGTCTTAGTAGCCACGGACTTAAGGCATATGCAGATTTACTTGTGTAGATGTAAAGAATCAACAGTATGCCATTCCTTTTTTGTTTTTTCCCAAATAAGAAATCCTGTAGAAGATAATGAGCCAATATTCTTTATTCTCCCTTATTTTTCCCACTCTCTCAAATTCTGGGATCTGCATTTTTCTTTTCTTTATTTTTTTCCACAAATCTCTCACTACAAAAAAAAAAAACAGTGATAAAGAGTTATTACATACTGTGTTCGCTATTTATCAATCATTTAGTGACTACATTTGACCAAACATATAATTGAATCAATAGCTACTATTTAGAGATCTCATTGCCAGCATAAAAAGTGGTGCTAAATTTGATGCTTTTTAGTGTGAGTTTTTGAACAGTTGCTATTAGTTACTATATTTTTTTTGTGGTAGTTGATCAATGATTGTATGTGTTTTGTGGTCGCTGATGAGCTACACATATAATTGTAGTATATAATATTTAATATTAATGTTTATAAATAATTAATATTAATAAGTTTAAGTTCAATTGAATACTAATTTAATCAATTTAAAGTAAACTGATTAATTAAATCCTAATTTAATGATTGAAACAAAAAAATTAATCAATCGACAACTAATTTATGCCAATTGAATAAATTAAACCTAAAAATTTAAAATTTTGCACAAATCTCTATAATTTTAAGAGCTCATCCCACTATGATATAAAAAATAAACACAATATAGACTATAAATTAAAATTTTCTTTATTTTGTAGTTCACCTTCTATGTAAGTCAACCAATAAAAACTATAAAATAAAAAGAATACTCTTTTGTAACTTTTTGATTTCATGATGTTTTCCTATTTAAGTGCCCAAAAATTTTCTAATCTAATAACAAAAAAAAAAGTATTTCTTCCAGAGAAAATTTGTCATTCTCTCAATTAGTTGACGAATTTTGGTATGAATTACAACTATTAAATGGTTTTATAATTTTTAGCTCAAATGGGAAGCAGCATGTCTGCTTTATTAATTGCTTATATAAACTATAAACAGTAATGTTCTTGAGCTAATAATGATTCTTGTAAGGCAGTATGAAGCCAACTGCTTCTTCATCAATGACCCCAAGAATGTATGGTTGTCTTTGATATCCAATAATCTCTGTCAACTTGCAAATTTAATGAAGAAACCAATTGACCTACTTCATGTGTTGTCATCATCTTTGGCCTCAAGATTTGTATGGACGTGTTTTATATCTCCAATTTTATTAATTAATTGGAATCAGTTATAAATTACAATCTTTGGCGGATATACAGTGGGACTCCATCTTTGTTTCCTTATACCTTGCAATTTAATTCATTGAAATCAGTGCAGATTACAGTGCTTGGCCAATTGGCCCTGGACCTTGTATTTTTCAAGGAGAATATATTTATTTAGTATTTTTTCTACGTTCCTGTTCTGGTGAGGGACCAGTCAAGGGGACTCAAGATTGGCTCAGGAGTTTTGAGTTTGACAATCAAGTTGTGAAGACGCCCAAACGTTGTTCTGCTTATGATCAGAGGATTAAGCAGGAAAAAGAATTAGGAGATGGAAAGAAATTCATTCAAGACTTAATTATATTGCAAAGCAAACAAACTGTAGTACATAGACAATGACATCAAAATGTTGAAGCACAAACTCCTCCCCTGATAGAAGTTCATAATAATAATAATAATAATTTAACAGATTGGCAGAGGAGCACCATTCCATTCCTTGAGACAGTCCAACATTGGATCAATGATCTTCCCCTGGCAGATTGCAGTGAACACCTTATCAAACTCCTCCCCTGGGGATCTGACTTTGTCTCCGGTGAGCAACTCAGTTCCCAAATCATCCCTCACAAATTTGTAAAGAGGATAAGACCTGCATTCCTTAATCCTGTTAGGAATTGCTGCATTTCCACTCTCATATGCAGCTCTAGCACCCTCCACTTCTTTAGGCAAAAGGGTTTTCAATTCTTCCTCGAAAGCTGCAATCTTTTGGAGGATTGAAGTGTTCGGATTTTTCTCATTCTCCTCATTCACCAAGACATGGTCTACAATAACATGTCTTAGTTTCTGCATCAGTGGATATATAGCACTGCAAGGATCATCAATGTAGGCGAAGACATATTGGCGATCAACTACTTTCAGCAAATCTTTCTCGCAGAATCTTGAGGGGTGAAGTTCTCCATTAGCACCTGTAGTTAAAACTCTCTCTGCCACTTGGCTTACTGTGTTTTTAACCGTTTGCATTAAGTTCTCCTCCATATGCCTCAAGTCAATAGCCTGGCAGAGTGCTACTAAGAAAGTTGTGGACATTAGCTTCAAGATTTCAACAGCTTCTTCTGTCTTTCTTGATGAGATTAATCCCAATGAGTTTACACCTTGATTATGCTGCTCGGTACTTTGGACGTGGGTAGTGACTGGATTTGCGAGGTAATGAAGCTCAGAACAATAAGAAGCCATTGCTATTTCAGCCCCCTTGAAACCAAAATCAAGGCTTGGATTCCTACCAGCAGAGAGATTGGATGGCAGCCCATTGTTGTACGAGTCGTTCACAAGCTCACTGAATTGAGCAAACAGAAGCTTCCCTATTGATGCGATGGCTAGACGAGTATTATCCATTGAGACACCAATGGGTGTCCCCTGAAAATTTCCACAATGTAAGGCCTTGTTTCTGGAAGCATCAATCAGAGGGTTATCACTAACCGAATTGATCTCCCTTTCGATCGATTTGGTCGAGAATCGAATGACTTCAATCTGAGGACCTAACCATTGAGGTGAAGACCTTAAAGCATACCGATAGTGCTTCGGTTTCTGCAGAGGGTCCATTTCATGCAATTTCTTAGCAGCTTTAGTAAAAGAGCTACCTTCAAGAATATGCTCCATTATAGCAGCAGCTTCAATCTGGCCAGGATGGTGCTTCAATTTATGTATCAAATGATCGGTAAACTCAGGTTTTCCATTCATAACCTCGGCGAAAATTGCAGACAAGATTTCAGATAAGACAGCAAGTATGTTGGCTTCAAAAAGAACCATAGAAGCCAAGGCAGAACCAACTGCAGTTCCATTAACAAGAGCAAGGCCTTCTTTAGGCTGCAACTCAAAGAAATCAGAATCAATACCGGCCCGGAGAAAGGCTTGGCGGGCATCGAGGGTTTCACCGTTGGGCCCGGTGGCTTTGGAGTTACGCCGGCCTGTGAGTAATCCGGTAATGTAGGCCAATGGAACCACATCTCCTGAAGCAGTGATTGTTCCTCGGAGGGGCAAGCATGGAGTGATGTTGTTGTTGAGGAGCTTGGTAATGGCTTCCAGAATTTCAAATCTGATGCCGGAGTAACCTTGAAGAAGAGTGTTGGTTCTTACTAGCATCGTTGCTCTTGTTGTTGATTGAGGCAACGTATGACAAGATTCTGTTCCATTGCCCAATATTCCACAATTCAAGAATCTGCACAAACAAAACAAATTTTTCTTACAATTTGTACAAACATATATATGGATACAATAAAAAAAAAAAATCTAACTCTTGTGAAGCAATAATTTGCTTAAACTACAAAACAGTATGCTGGATAATAAATTTTCAGAATTTGAATAATCCTTTTCTATGATATTGATTGGTCAATATGACCAACTATTTAAAATAATAAAAATAAAAGAAAAAGTTTAGTGGAGAGTCAAACATAATTGGCATATTGACGAGTCTAATGTAAGGGGGCCATTTTGTAGGCCATGTTGTAAGCCATGTTGTAATTTGGGAGGGAAGAACATTGTAATGAAAGGGCGAAACAGTCTTTTCAAATTTAATTTTATTTTTGTAATTTCAAAGGGAGTGATGGGTGGAACATATTGATGTTTCCTCCTGCCAAGTCCCAACATGCTCATAATGCTCTTTAGGGGGGAGTGACTAGTCACCAATTGGACTAGTTACTTGAATCGGATGCTTGACGGGCCCGTTCGCCTTGTGGGTGCCCCCTACCCACACGAACATGCTATAATGGCTTGACCATCTTTGTAATACTCAATCGAATATTAATGAAATGTTTGCTCGGTTTCTACTCATTCTGTGCCTTTCTTTATGTGATTGTGCCTATTCGATGTGATGCCATGGTTATGCGATTGTTTGTTGTATTTATGTACTATTTTGGTTATGCTATCGTACCATGCTTGCAAATGCTATTGGTTATTCGGTTGTTGGCCCGAATCTAACCTATGTCCCTTATATGCAGAATTAGTGGAATAACTCTTGGTTGACTTGCTTGAACGCGATCCAAGTGAGTGCCACACGGTCCCAAGTGTGGGCCCGTGACATTTGGTATCAGAGCGGAGGTGATCCGACTCTTGAAAAAGAAACAGAAAGGAAAAACTTCCATGAGTCACATTGAGGCACTCGAGGAAAGATTGCAGTCCCTTGAGAGGGACAGGCCTAGTGAGGCCCTAATGGGTGATATTGAGGCACTTGAAGAAAGAATGTAGTCCCTTGAGAGGGATAGGCCTAGTGTGGCCCAAATGGGTGATCGAGCAGTGGACCTCGAGCCCATTTTTCAACGAATCGAATCCCTTGAAAGGGAAAATGAGAATTTAAAAGCGGCAGTGGCCGATACAAATTCGATTGTGGCTGCGGTAGCCCAATCTAAAGCTTGGAAAGCCGTGGTGGCTAACCAAGATTTCCTTTTGGCTGTGGTAGCCAATTCAAAATTGTTCGAGGCATTGATGGCCGAGTC